>JARHVA010007566.1:550000-595000 GCA_037957365.1 Torreya grandis
TCCTAGAAATTAGAGAATATTATTGAAATTATTTGGCCTAAACTAAATAATTTGAATAATGGAGATGTTTGTATTGCTTTCAAGAAAGTAATCAAGTTGCAAATTTCCTAGCCAATGTGGGAATTGATCAAATAGAGGTTTCTAGGGTTGAAAACATTAAGGAAGGTTGGAGTGACTACTTGATGGTGGAATTGGTAGACTTTTAATTTTTTAATTTGGATACTTTCCATAAATACATTCATTATTGTCACTGCCATCGCTGAAACTCAAACGCAAAGATAGTTGGAAACAAAAAACCAAGCTATCACCTCTTTTTCATAATTTTTTAATTTTTTTAAATATTAATAAAATTAAAAAATTATGAAAAAGAGGTGACAGCTTCATTTTTTATTTCCAAAAATCTTTGCATTTGAGTTTGGGTGATGGTAGTGACAATGCTGAATATATTTATGGAAAGTATCCAAAATTGATGGGTTTATAATGGCATTTCATGCAAAGATATTGGGAGGATGATTATCTTTGATATGGATGCCATATTCAAATTATGGTTTTTATTAGATGGTATGGTTTCATTCCATAGTATGGATCCTAAGTTTGTGAAATTATTGGATTAGCTATTAATGTTTGGAGGGGCCAAAGCTAGGGAGATGGGGTTCATAATAAATATTACCAAAATGAGGCTGAAGAATGTTTTCTATGCTCTTATATTAGAAGTGGTAGATGTTTTGGAGTATATTCTATATTTAGAAGTGCTATATGAGAGTAAAAGAGTATGAGTTAACTCTGATTTGATGTCTCTTTTTGCTAGCATCCTTTATCTTTTTGTTTTTGAGAGTGGGTAAATTAAGCAAATGGTGGAGTTTTTTATTTAACCTAAGCATAGGGCAGGTTTGATGTTAGCATTATATTTTTTTCCTTTAGGACCTTTGCTAGAATTATCATTTTTAGTTAATTATGGTTTAGGTTATGTTCCCTTATCATTATTTCATATTATAGAATATTTTTTTGTCTTTAATCAATTTTTATCAAGAGGTTGAATAATCTTGTTCAAGGCTAAAAGGGAAAGAGGATTATAGGGCATAGCCATGCCTTTTTTTCAAGATTTGTTTCTTCCTATTCCATAATTGGAGGTGTGGAAAGCTCAATAGAGGTCATTAGGTAGACTAAAGGTAATAAAGTGGCTAGTATGTGGTATGCTGAGAATATTGTTTAAGGATTCCCCATGGTGGTAGGAGTAGAGGAAAGAGAAGATAGTGTAGGGAAGTTACAAAAAAGTCTAAAATTTTTAAAGATGGTAGTTTTTTAGACTCCAAGGCATGATAAAGGTTTGGAATTGGTTTGTCTAGTTTTAGTAGAGTGCACTAATGTTCAAATGGTCCAATATGCTAAGTCGTAGAAGAAATCAACTGTGATGGAATCAAGTTTGGTGGTTCATAATGCTAGAAAAGAAATAAAAATAATAATTCTTGAGTAACATTAAGAATGTGAAATAGTTTGTTTCTTGGGGATGGAGGTTGGTTTCTCTTGTTTTGATTTCTCTATTACATAGTTATTTAACCTTTGGTTTAATTCTTAGTTTCAAAAATTTTGGTATAAAAAGTTTTGTTTTTTATGGTCAAATACCTTGAAAATTCTATTGTTAAGTAAGGCCTTTTGGATTTTTATTTTATTTATATTTTTATGGGAAAAAGACCCATGTAGTCCTAATACTGAGCTAAAAAAAATCCATTAAAAGCATAATCTAAACATGTTACATGAGAATATCTAAGATGTTTCTTTTGGTATCATTTACCTTCATATAGACAAATTTTAGGAGTTAAAAAAACTATAGGTAAATTATATGATGCAATTTCAGATGCTAACAGATTATGAATCAAATCTTAAGAATCTAATGATCGGCTAAGTTTTGATAGACCTTGTCCTAACTACCACACCTTAGCATGAAAAAGTGCAATAGTTTATTGAAGGGATTGTTTAAAAATCAAGGTAGATGAGGTAGTATTCATATATATAAAATGTGTTATGTGGGTAACTTGGATAGGCAGTCATGTGTGTGTGTGTGTGTGTGTGTGTGTGTGTGTGTGTGTGTGTGTGTGTGTGTGTGTGTGTGTGTGTGTGTGTGTGTGTGTGTGTGTGTGTGTGTGTGTGTGTGTGTGTGTGTGTGTGTGTGTGTGTGTGTGTGTGTGTGTGTGTGTGTGTGTGTGTGTGTGTGTGTGTGTGCGTGTGCGTGTGTGTGTGTGTGTGTATAATTGTAAACTATGTGTTTCCCCAAGCCTAAAGGTGTAAATTTAAAAAAAGCATCAACAATAGGAGTAATAACCCCTATGGTAGGATTTTAAAAAGTTTCTCAAAATAATAATTTGGTTTTTTATATGTACTAATATGTTAATGTTTATTTTGAATTTTTAGGCCATAAAGAAAAGAGAGTCAATTTCATTATTATGGGTAGCAATGTATTTGTTGAAATATTTTTCATCAATACATTCAATTTTATTGTTCTTAGTTAAATTAGATTCTTTCATATCATTATTTTCTATAGTCATAATAATTCCATCAAGAAGGTATATATTAAGTCTTATATAATATTAAATGTCAAATCACTTCTTTTAGTTTATCATGCTTGATTTTAAAATAAATTACATTAATAATGTTTTTTTTCCTACCATTTGATTCACTTTAATACATGAGAGTAAATGAGTTTCCTTATTAAGGGAATACAACATGTAATGAAAAATGAGGATACTTGAAAAAATAGTACTCATATATTATACCCAATAATTTTTTCTAAATGAGAGTAACATAAAACTAAAATGTTAGAAATAAAATAGATTTTTTTATGGTAGGGATTAGCAAATAATTATGAAATCCAAGGTCAAATTAAGATGATTTTAGTGTCAGATATTAGATTCAGTGTCAAAATAAAGTGATTTTAATGTTATCTAATAAATTTTTGGTGGAGATAAAGTTATTTTATTGATATTTAGATATAAATTTGAAATAATATTCTCTTAGTTTTGAATGTTTAGGAATTTATTTAAACCTTGAGATAAATATTTTGAAGTAATTATCAAATGAAAATCAGGTTCACCAATAAAGGTGTATGACTAACTCAAGTTCACCAATATGTTTTATATTTTTTTTATTAATATGTGAATTATCCCTAATTAATATAAATTAAATAGCATATATAAAAATGTTAAAAATTAAATATCAACAAGCAGAATGAAAATGAAAAAAAAATTAGAAAGGGCATTCAATTGAAAGAATACTAACTATGAAATGAAATGAAAAACTTATTTTTTTCAATCCTACATCTATTTATGTCTATTTATAAATGGATAAAATATTAAAATAGGAGTAAACTCTACAAGTACCATAAGTAGGAACTAAAAGTGAATATTGGAAAAATCATTCATGTTGGGATAGGATCGACTGCCTTTATTTTGCCAAAGTGGTCAATCTTATATTTTAGTAAAAATCAATAACATAAGTTATGATCTATTTTTATATCTTAAATTAGGTATGTATTCATATATTTGATCTTAAAAATTTTGAACAATACTTTAAAATAAATTATCCAAGGTTGACACCCTAATAGAGTATGTAATGATTGAAATCCTACAAATAGAAATAGGTGGAGTGTAATTACACTGAGCTAACCCCAATCTACCTCAAAATGAATATTTTTTCCCTATGTATCTAATAATATAATGATGAATTAAATCTCATGTAGTTATCCCACATAGAGTGTGTTTCATAATTATGATCATTTGACAATATGAATGCATTTATAAATGTCTTGAATACTAGATAATGTTATGCTTTGGGTTGGGTAAAACAATATTTGGACTTGGATTAATACTTCAAGTGGATAGAATAATCATTTTTAATAATATTTATAAATTTTAAATAAGGTAATTTTTCCTCTATATTTAAATTTTCAAGTGATGAAATGAGTGACTTGAGTAAACCTTTACAACAATCCAAAAGGGGAAGTCATCATTATTCGTATCTTAAAAGTATAGAAAAAACTATGAGAGGGTAAATTTGAAAAAATAAAAATTATAGGAGTAAAGGACATGATCAAACCATAGGTACAAAACCTACTACCACTATTTCCCTATTGATCAATCTTATCCTAAAGGGTAACGTGTGAAATTTGGGTCATAGATAGGTCATAAAAATGATTAAAGGTGCTTTTATAAATCCAAACTTTTATGTAGGAAAAAGATAGATATTTATATAAGAAAATATGTCCAAATAGATTTCTAAGATGGATTGAGGTGGTGAAATAGGTATTTATTAAGTTCATAAGATAATGAAAGTGAAATAGGGCCAAAAATGACATAATCAGACATTCATTACTAGATTTGGGTTACTACAAGTATATGCCTTGCCTTCTTATGGTTTATTATTAAATGGACCTAAACATGTCATGATAGGAAGGATCATCATGCACATATCCAATGAATATAATAGGAGGTAAAATGGATACATGAATATCAATATCTCACAAGTTCTAAATTATGTTGGATTAATAGTAAAGATTTAGTTTTTGCATATATAACACTAAAATTGTTTTGATATAAATAGGTTGAATTTTTTATTTTAGAATTAATTTGTATATCATTTTAAATTTAATTTTTTCTTTAAATTTTTGACCATGTTGTTTCAATGAGGTATTACTCCTACACAATTTTATCATTTAAAGAGTTCTCTATAGGTTTAGGAGACATTAAAATTGGCATTTTGAGGAAAACATACTTATTGATAAAACTTATACTGTTTTGAAAGGAAAAATTTATTTATTTATCTATTTTAACTATTTTTATTTATGTTGTGGTGATTACCACCAAGCTCATTTAGATTCTCATAGTGTTCAACCCTTTTTTGCACCATTTAAAATACTACCAACACTTTCTACCACAAGCATATTTTCACTACTATAAGCATCTACTAAGCATGAAATTTTACTACAATGTTTATTTTATTATTTTCATATATTTATTGATGTTTTTAATTTGTATATAATATTTAATTAATTGTTTATAATTTTATATTAAGATATGCATGTCAAATAATTTCACCATGGATGTCATACTTAAAAACTTTTAAGTATTTATATTAGTAATGTTGAGAAGTGATTGATTAATAGTATTCAGATTGGATATGTCAAGAAACTAGGGGAGATTCCATTTTATATGTTTCTAATGATTTTGATATCCAAGACATGGAACATGAACACTTTTTATATTTTTTCTTCCCACTAGGGAGATGAAAGTGAAATTAGAAGATGCGTGGCACATATTAAAATTCATAGCTATTGGTACTCATGTTATTTTAAAAGGTGTTGAGGAATGAGTCCCAAGAGGGTGAGCTCTCAAGTTTATGATAGGTCATGATAAATATACACGTTATGACCATAATTATTATCCCATTTTTCTATGTAAGATCATTCTATTTGATGTTCTGCATGAGTTATAATTTATTCATTTATTATTGTAGATGGAGATGAAGTATCTATATCATATAATAAACATGTTATCATTAAGTATATTGAGACACATTTCATTATGTATTCTTGGGGATAGGATATGATTTCCCACTTATTTAGATATTTTTATCACTTCACATGAGATAATTATAGTGTTGGGATTGAATCAATGACCTTATTACATGTGTGGGCCTGTAAGTACATATTGGTGGATTTTCTAGCATGGATTTTTTTCTCAAATTGGGCACACCCAATGATGTATGAAAATATATATCTTTGTATCTCCAATGCATTTTTTTTTATAATCATGATTGTGGGAATTTTTTATATGGTTTGACTCACAATTCCATTAACTAGAGGCCTTATAAATATTATGATAGGTATCCATTATATGCCATTTAGTTATGGTAGATTCATGTCAACTACTAGTTTCATAATAGGTTTCCATGCATTTATGATCACTTCTAATATGAGTGCATTAATAGACAATTTGGGATTATAAATGGGGTGATACCATCGCCTATGGCATGGAAATGTGCTTATAGAGTGGGTCATAATTAATAAGAGTGAGGTTGCCCTACTACATAGAGATAACTCTAATACATGAATGTATGGTATATCCCCTAGATGTTATTTCAATGGGTGATGATGATACATCATGTACCTTAGAGTACACTCTATAGTGCTTTTAATTCCATTGGCCCATTTTTTGAATATGTGGATCTAGGTGTAAAATCTTATGTAGATATGGGTGATCTAAGGCAGGAGGCACATTAGGTGAGATAGGTATATGCCTCTACTAATGGAATAAGTATGTAGATGAGTTATATCTCACCATTGTGATAATGCTGACATAGCTTGATTACCATGTTATAATTATCTATACATGTCATGTGTTATGTGGGTGATGACTATTAGAGCACTATCATTAAAGTTTTTGTTTTTCTAATTACTTGATGAATTCTTTAGAATGTTGTGCATTAAGAGTTATTAGAGAGAGACTATGACATTTTTTCTGTTCATTCTAATATTTTTGATCACATGTCACATTCCACAAGAAATTACATTGTGGTTGTTGGTAAATGTTATGAGATTAGGAGATAAGTCACTGAGATGAGAGGGAAGTTAATTACACAAAAAATTCCCCTATTATTTTACCCTATTTTTAATAAAACTACATATAAATGTTGTGAAAATATATATAAAACTTGATAAACCTATTCATATTGTAATATATTAAATTATAAGTATTAATTTGAATATAAATCATAATTGAATAAAATTTATATTGAAATCGATAACTAACATACGATACAAAAAGTAAGTACAATCAAATACAAGATGCTTAGATTTTATTATTTATGGTTGACTGTATTTGATTTATGATAGTGGAAATTAATAAAAATAGGTCTATGAAAGATCAAGATTAATAAAAAAATATAAATATATCTCTGGATAATTCCATGGTTCATGGAGAGCATCATAGGCTAATCACATCTATTGACTATTAAGAGGGTTGAGATATCACAATATTATATATGTCCCATACAAATCATCCCTTTTCATTGCCTTTGAAACCCTGTGGCTACTTTTGAGACATTGAAACCTAGAAAAAAAGAGGGGTAAGTATAATGGCTTTAACTAAACCCAATCAGCCCATTTTATTATTGAAAACTTCCTATGTATCTATATATTTTGAGGAGGGAATAAAGTAACAGGTAGTTCTCTCACCTAGAGTGATTATGCAATTGTGTTCCTTGACTATATGTATGTAAATGTAAATTTGTCTTTGATACTTGACAATGATAGATTTTGAATTGATTTTAGGTGCTTTAGAATTGATTGGACATTGATCCTAGTGATTGATCTTGAGTTTGGGAATAAAAGGGCATAATTTATTAGTGTGTAATAGTGAAAAAGGTAGGTGCTAAATAGAAATCAAGTCCCTTTGAAATTATATTTTGATTTACTTATATAGTTAAATTATTAGAGAATTTACTGAATCTAAGATTATTAAATCTATATGAAGACCCAAATGAATATTTTTATTTTGGAAACTAATTGTCAAATAGTGTGATTATTAGGCTTCATTAGGTGGGTAGGTACATAGAAACAGATTTGTCTTCTTATAACCAACATATACCATAAAATTAGGGACATTCTTCTTGATGTTGGAATAGTATGAGATATGATATAAGATATTTTGAGCATTGACTTGGATATTTTGAGTGATAGTGATGACAAACTAAGGAGTTAAGCCCACATATGGATAAATAACTTATAGGAATGGAGAATGAGATGCATGTATTTGAAATGCAAGTCAAATTGTCTAAGATGTGTCAATAATTAGCATTATCAGGTACCTATGACAATACTTAGGTATAGACATGGCCCCCTTAATCTAATAATGAAATTTCAAGAGTAAAGGTGAAATATACAATTAGAATGTGTAAACACACTTTATTTTTTATAGTAAATTCCAATTATTTAGGTCACTCAAATTTAGTAAACCCTGTAACAACACATGAATATACATTATTCATATTTGAAATTTAATAAATCTAAAACTCTAAAATTTTAAAAATTGAAAAGAAATCAAGGAATGAGTACACCTGTAATGAGATGAAACCACTTTGATTTCTAACATGTAAAATAATTTTAGACGTGGTCCCCCTTATTAAATAAATTGGAGAGATGGTTACTCAGTTGAACAATTGGATAATTGAGAGTGACCAAGTCTCAATTTCAAATAAGTAAGTAGAATATTGTGTTGGAAATATGCATGCTTCCAACTCGCATGAATGTGGAACAATACCTAGTGTAATAGTCCAAAATAAGGTAAAACTAAAATATTTTCACTATAAGTGATGCTAAGGTCATTAAGTGTCACTATACTCAAATGTACATCACCTTTAATATAAATGTGGAATCACATAATAGGTTTGATGGAATTAATGGAAAGGCATTTGAAATTAACTAGAATTAAATGTACATTACATGTAATATAAAAAATCACACCATAATAGACACATATAGATTATACTTGCATGATTGAAATAAAATGAATAATATTCATGCCGCCATCATTAACTTAGTTCTAATATATTTTACTTGAAAAAATAATCATATGCCATTAAAATTGTATTATACTTTATATGCGTATGGACTAATATCATGCCTTATAAATTTTTTAAATTATCTATAGGTACATGAACAAGTATCATGCACCATGAATTTTTGCCAAAGTATATATAATGTTATGCATACATATTATAAAATATAACTATTAATATCAACATGGCCCATTTTTGGAAATGGGGACCCCATGAAAAATTTGTATCATTCACCCTAAGAAATACTTTACCATTGGAATCACATGACTAAAACCCCCCTTTGTATGAATTGAAATATTTAAAGTCATTTTAGTTCATGACAAATTATTAACAAATTACTTTTAAATATTTCACTAATGTCTAGTTCATTGATATTTCTAATGATATGATTTGTTTAAAAGTGCTATTACAAGGGGTTACATTCAAAGATCTAAGGTATGGTCCCTAGAACTTGACCAAAGTTGCTTAATTATGGTTTTTGAATCAGGGTTTAATTTTATCTTTGTCTAAATTAATATTTGAGACTATGACATACCTTAATATTGAGTTTTGGACAAAGGTCCAAGTCAGATTTTGTGCTCAATTTTTAAAACTTTAGACTTGTCCCTTTTATTTTTATCTCACAATTTGTTAACTTTCGCACCTTTCATTTGGAAGGAATTATTGGAATCCTAGGTTACACCCTAGCTGAGAAGAGGATTTAGGTCCTCTTTCTCAAACCTAGTCCAACATGGGAATGACCCTAGGCTATGGGTCATGGAATCTAGGATCAGACCTTTAGAGAAGGTTGACTTCCTTTTGGTGCTATCACATGTACTAAAACTAAGCTAGCTTTTTGATAGGAAAAGGGGAGAGAGATTAATAATACTCTACAAAATCATGTAAAAAGGGGGTAACACACCAAATATTTTGATCCTTATACTTGCAAAAGACACATTCTAAGACACATTCAATATTGCATAAGATCACTTCACTCACTCATTGATCAGCCCTCATGTAAGTATTTCACAAAAAGGCATGGACTGACTATCAACCTAGCATGGGAGGGAAGTTGTCCACTTATAAACTAACCAAAAAACTATATATACACTTAGAATGACTTGTGATAACTACCAATACACTACACAAAGGTGAGTAAAACATAGATAGAGGTAAAGAAAATATACATTCACTTAAACACATAAACGAATTCATAAGATACACTTCAACTTATCTTACAAATGGAGGAATTCAATCTTTTATTACATCAAATACGTGTTATAGTACAAATCTTGGAAGATTATAGTCATGCCAGAGAGAGGGATCATTTTGAAGGCTTCAAAGCCTATATTTATAGCAGAATGGGATGAGAGAGATGAGAATCATGCCTAGAAGGATCAAGAAGGGAGCATAATGACCAAGATTTCCAATCATTATAACGTTGATGCAGCTAGAAAAGATCGTTATGTCTAAGACCAATTTTGGAAAATGGATAAAATAACTGTATCAGTCCCTTTCAATCTATTTTTGGCTTGAATTGATGCTCCTTATAGCTAAAATGATGGGATAAAGTCATTTGAATTTTAAATTCCAATGTCGAAGTAGTTATAATAGCTATATCAATCTATTATGATCTTGTTATTGTTAGGGCAGGTTTTTATTTTTCCCTATTATTTAATTAGGGAATATTATATATTTGTGCATACATGAAGTTTTTCTACATTCGTGGGATAGGCTAGCTTATGTGGAAATGTGTGTCATAGATGTGTCATAGGTGTCATAAGAATGTCATAAGTAACTCCTTTGATCGGCTATTTCGAGTATGGGAGTTACTTCTCTATTCTTAGCACCTTGTCACCACCTTTTATGAAGAGTTACAGTTTATTCTTGGTGTGCTTTGACCACCTTTTGTGGAGGAGTTACAGTCTATTCTTGGGGTACTTTGACCACCTTTTGTGGAGGAGTTACTTACTAGCTCTCCTATATGTATTCTTCATTATGACCTTCTCATGTTAATGGAATATTGACTTTTCTCTAAATTGTCTATGCAATTGTCTCTTGTTTGATTTCATTTACTTTAGCATTTTGTGGTATTCACTTGCTTCATCCTATGTAACCATGACTCATGCATCCTCATTATTCAGACCTTGGTGAATCCTCCGATATGGTATCAGAGCCACCCCAGTAACTGGTTGTCTATTTTTGCTATTGCTTTCATTGAAATCTAGAGCTTTGTTAAGGCATTTTTTTGTGAAATTTAAAAATTTCTAGGAGATATTGCTAGTTCTCTATGCTCTTGTTCCTTCCATGACTTGTTTGGTCTCTCCATATACATGCAGGTGGGATTTTGCAAGATCCAATAATCTTGTTTTTGTCAATCAGCTTGCATATTTTATATTTTAATTAAAATTTTAGGTTGTCACATGCCTTTGCAATCTCTTGGTAGCTAATTTTGCCTTTACATGCCATTTTTTGGTTGCTGGGGTCATTTTTTCCAGCTAAAGGTGTCTATTTTACACTAAATCTACATCTTCTATACATCATCAAGAAAAACACCTTCTGGGTTTTGTTCACAGCCTAGAAAAACCATCTGGGTATCTTTCAATTTTTGCATACATTCTATATACTTTGAAAAAATGCGCTTAGAAAGCTACAGCAGGACCCCTCTCCGTTGGTAGTTGCAATTTTGAAGGTAGTTTTCAAATGCTCCGTTCTTGCTCATACAGACTCCTTTTCCCATAATTTTTTTTTGATTTTGGCTATTTTTTCATGATCTATGCATTAGTTTAGATGTTTTTTGATTTTGATGCTAATATTTTTTAGAAATATCAGATTCTCAATCATGACATTGCACAGTTTTCATTTTGGGAACTTCAGAGGATCATAACTTTCACATAAGACCTTGTATCAAGATGATTCTTGTTTTGAAAGTGCATGATTTTTTGCGTATATCACATTGGTGCTATTTATTTCTTTAGATATTATGCCAAAGTTTTATTTTTAGTATATGCTCTTCATGAGGGTTTTGTAATGCATTGAAATCAAAACCACTTAGTATTTCTTGCTAGTGGCAGTTGTAAATGCACTAATATAAAGTGCCAAATCATATTTTTTTTGGGGGGGTTCTTTGATTGAGCAATATTTGAATTTTTTTAAAGCTTGTATATTCGATTGTCAAAGACGAAGGGTGAGGCCTAGGTTGGCAAGAGGCTAATTCCCCCTCACAAAGACCTCCTTTGAATTTCTCACTCCATGACAAGCTAATAAGTGGTTAGAAGGCCACTTTCTCTCTCAATACAAGCATTTTTTTAATGTTTTAGTGCTATTTTTTTGCAAAAACACTTGTTTACAGAAAATTGAATCTTTAATATCTTGCAAATGGTAGCTCAGATTTCGGTGCCATTTTTTGAAAAAGTGTTTGTATTTCAATTCTCCACTACATAGGATTGTTATTTGTTAAAAATGCACTAGTTTATAAAGTGCCTAAAATTTGGGTCTCCCAAGATGCATTTTCGACTGAGTTCGACGTCCTGTTTGCTTAAAGTCTTCCACTGATTTCTCTAAGATGCATTCTCAGCTGAGCTCAACATATTTTGAGGGTATACTTACATATTTGGGGGGGGGGGGCTCAACATTTTGGAGGATGTGATTACTTTTCATCACTTGCAATCTTTGCTTTTATTCTCCTTTCTGCATAATTTCACAACTTGCAATCAACACAACTTCACCTAAATTTAGCTTAAAATGGATTCTTTTCAACTTAAAACCCTAACACCCTTTAACTATCATGAATGGAAGGTTAAAATGTCAATCATTCTTAGAAGCAAAGGGTTGTATAGGATCACCATGGGTATTGAAGTAAAACCCAACACTGATGCTTAAAAGGTCAAGTGGTACAACCATAGTGATGAAGCCTATGGATTACTGAGCTTGTCCATGTCTCCAAAACTTCACTTCCATTTAGAAACCTTCAAGACTCCTAAAGACATATGGGACACCTTAGAAACCTTATTTGGGAAGCTTGATGAGATGAGAGGTCATGAGCTCAAAAATGAACTCATAAATCTAAGTCCTAGCAATTTTGACACCCTACAGGACTTCTTCACTAAGTTTAAGGCCCTTAGATTGCAATTGAAAGAATAAAAGATAGAGAATAAATATGACCAACTCATCTTTTCTATTCTCGCTAAGTTAGGTCCAAGCTATTCAGTCTTTGTCTCCACTTTCTATGCCATAAAAAGTGCCCTTGGCACTACATGGAAAATGCCTTCTTTGGATTCTTTCATTGCCAACTTGACTAGGGAGAAAGATAAGCTAATTCAAATGGGCACAATGAAGTCTACTCAACTTCAAGCTTTGATAGCTGGAAATGGTAAGGATAAGACTTCAACAAAGGAGAAGAAAAAGAACAAAAACCAAGAGAAGAAGAAAAAAAACAACAATCCTACCAAAAACAACACTGAGTCTTCCTCTTCAAATGCTAAACCTAAGAAGGAGAAGGTTAAGTGTGCATATTTTAAAAAGACAGGGCATGATGAACACAAATGCATGAAGAAACAAATAGATCACCTAACTCATCTTCTAGAGAAGCACAACATAAGTGTTCTTGAGTCCATCAAGTAGAATTCATCTACCCAAGACTCTACCAAGGCAAAAGGCAAGGGTAAGGAGAAAGAAAAGGGCATGGCCCTTATAGCAACTACAGCTTCTACAACATCATGGGTCATTGATTCAGGTGCTTCTCACCACATGGGCTCTTCACTAGATGAGTTTTCATCTTTAGAGCCTTGTAGGATGACTTCAATTAGTTTGGGTGATGATACATCAGTTTTTATTGCAGGGAGAGGGTCAATTGAAATGGAAGGAGGAACATTCAATAATTTTTTAAGTGTTCATTCTCTTTCAACCAATCTCTTATCAATGTACCAAATCACTCACATTGGTCGAGGCATGAGTGTTGAGTTTTTGCTAGATTCAGTGGCTACCAGGGAGTTGCATAGTGATACTATAGTGGCAGTGGGTAGGGTAGATCACCAAGCAAGGTTATACACCTCACATTTTGCACCAAATTCTTCTCCAATAGCATTGTTGACTCATTCAGATGGAGTTATCAAATTATGGCATGAGTGGTTTGGCCACCTTAACTACCGCTACCTTGAACAACTTTACAAAAATGACATGGTCATTGGCTTGCCTCGTGTCTAATTCTCAAAAGGACTTTGCAAGGGGTGCTCCCTTGGGAAGCATCCCGAAGCAAAATTTGACAAAGGTAAAGCTTGGAGGGCTTCACAACCTTTGGAGTTAGTCCACAGTGATGTATCGGGACCTTTTCCCAAACCATCTTTCACAAGGACCAAGTACATCCTCACTTTCATTGATAATTTCTCTACGTACACTTGGATATATTTTGTCAAACAAAAGTCTAAAGTGTTTGAAAATTTTTTAGACTTCAAGGCTCTTGTTGAGAAATAGAGTGAGAAATCCATCAAGGTTCTTTAAACTGATAATGGAGGGGAGTATGTTAGCAATAGGTTTGAGCAGTTTTGCACCACAAAGGGGATTGATTTGCAGTGTATAGTCACATATATTCCTTCACAGAATGGGGTTGTAGAATGCAAAAATAGGTTCTTGAAAGAGATGGGTAGCTGTATGATTTAGTCCAAATCCTTAGCACCATAGTAGTAGGCTGAAGCCATCAATTATGCTTGATACATTAAAAATAGGTTCCTCATAAATATTTGAAAGGGATAACACCCTTTGAAGCTTGGCATAAAAAGAAACTTGATGTTGAGTACCTTAGGGTTTTTGGATCCCTAGCCATGGCCCGCATACTAAAGAAGAAATGCAAAGCTATGGAACATCAGTCTAAGCCTTGCATCTTTGTAGGATATCCAGATGGTATTAAGGGGTATCTCCTTCTAGATCTAACCACTTATGAGTTGTTCATTGAGAGAAGTGTCCACTTTCAGGAGAGTCCTAAAGACTCAACACTTGGCACTTCTCTCTCATCAGATCTACTTCTTCATGATGATTCCTTAGATTCAAATTAGTCATAGTAGGTTCCTAAGCTAGAGACATCTTCTTCTTCTTTGAGTTTAGATAGTGAGGATAGTGATACAGAGTCATCAACCTCTAGTCAGTCAGAGGATGAGGAGTTAGCACCTGACTCACCCACTTTCAAGCCACTTTGGGCCAGACAGACACTTGAGAGTGCTGGCACTTGGGCAAGAGATCTCACAGATGACAGACATACTAGGAGGGATTTTTAGAGAGATCCACATGCCTTCTTTGCTTCAATTTTGAATCCATAAACTTTTTAGGAGGCATCAAGGGTACCTGAGTGGGATAGTGCTATGGAGGAAGAATATTCTTCCTGAATAAAAAATCACGCTTGGGAGTTGACTTCACTTCCTAAGGGAAGGAAGATGGTTTGATGTAAGTGGATATATCAGACCAAGTTTGCAGTAGATGGATCGATTGATAAGTATAAGGTGCGATTGGTTGCCAAGGGTTTCTCACAGGTGGCAGGCATTGACTACTTAGAGACCTTTGCACCCATTGCAAAGATGACTTCTATCTGACTCACCTTAGTTATTACCGTAGCACATGGTTGGGATGTGCACTAGATGGATGTGAAAAGTGCCTTTCTTCATGGAGACCTAGAGGAGGCAATCTACATGGAGCAACTTTTAGGATTTGTTCAAGATTCTTCCTTAGTATGCAGACTTAGGAAATCTATCTATGGCCTCAAATAGGGCCCTTAAGCATGGTACGCCAAGATAGATTCCTTCCTTCTCATAGCGGGTTTCACTAGGTGCCATTTTGATCCTAATGTCTACTTTTTGTGGTAGGATGACTCACTCTTGATTCTGGTTCTTTATGTTGATGACCTTTTGATCGCTAGGAATTATTCATCGACTATTGTAGCAGTGAAGGCATCTCTCCAGGATAGATTTGACATGATAGACTTGGGTTTATTACACTACTTCCTTGGCATTGAGATCTCATGGTTAGATTTAGGGATTTCTCTTGCATAGCCTAAGTATGCTCTTGACTTATTGACTCAATTTCACATGGCTGATTGCAAGCCATCTCTGACTCCCTTTCTATCAAGAGTCAAGCTTGAGGCTGACTATTCTTCACCATTGGTTGATGCCACTTGTTATCAATAACTTGTTGGAAATCTCATCTACTTAACTCACACCAGGCCTGACATATCATATACAGTGGGACTTGTCTCCAAATTTATGCAGGAACCTCATGAGTTGCATTGGAAAGTAGCTAAGAGGATCTTGCATTACATACAGGGTTCACATATATACAAAATTCATTACAGATTTGGCATAGAGGTTGACTTGGTTGGATATATAGACTTAGACTGGGCTGGTGATTCATAGACTCATAAGTCCACTTCTGGTTACAATTTCTCTCTAGGTTCTGGTCTTATCAGTTGGTCTAGAAAGAAGTAGAATGTTATTGCTATATCATCCATAGAGGCAGAGTACAGGGGAGTTGTTAATGTAGCTACTGAGGCTATTTGGCTTTAGGGTATTCTTTCTAAGTTTGGCATTCTTATCAGGTAGCCCACCATCATTTATTATGACAACCAGAGTACCATTCAAATTTGTAAGAATCCAGTTCTACACCAGTGGACCAAGCACATAGAGATTCACATGTATTTCATTCGGGAGCTTATTTATAGTTAGGTCATTGACTTAATCTTTTGCCAGTCTTTGGAGCAAGTTGCAGACATCTTCACCAAACCTTTCACCAAGAGCAAGTTCATTCATCTACGAGCTCTTCTTGGGGTGTGGTCTACATCCACAGCATCATCATCTTCAGGGGGGCCTTCTAACCTCTTAATTGTTTATGTCTCTCTTTTGGGGGGAGTTATTTCTTACGGGTTTTCTCCTTTTATCTATCTTATGAGAGATTGCATTTGTACATGGGTACCTCATCAGGCCTAGTTATCGGGACCCATTTTATATTTCCACACTGCCCACCTAAGCTGTGCTTATGGGGGGGTGTTAGTGTAGGTTTTTATTTTTTTCTATTATTTAGTTAGGGAATATTATATATTTGTGCATACATGGAGTTTTACTACATTCGTGGGATAGGCTAGCTTATGTGGAGATGTGTGTCATAGATGTGTCATAGGTGTCATAAGAATGTTATAAGTAACTCCTTTGATCAGCTATTCTAGGTATGAGAGTTACTTCTCTATTCTTAGCACCTTGTCACCACCTTTCATGGAGGAGTTACAGTCTATTCTTACGGTGCTTTGACCACATTTTTTGGAGGAGTTACAGTTTATTCTTGGGGTTCTTTGACCACCTTTTGTAGAGGAGTTACTTACTAGCTCTCTTATATGTATTCTTCATTATGGCCTTCTCATGTTAATGGAATACTGGCTTTTCTCCAAATTGTCTATGCAATTGTCTCTTGTTTGATTTCATTTACTTTAGCATTTTTTGGCATTCACTTGCTTCATTCCATGCAACCATGACTCGTGCATCCTCATTATTCATACCTTGGTGAATCCTCTGATAGTTATGGCATGGATTGCTCCCTACTGGTTCATTTTGGCATCTAAAATGGATCATAATTAGCTTTAAGACCACCTTGCCAACATCTTATCCATGTTTTTGGTTTTTGTGATGAACCCTTTAAAACTAACATGTCATCCTTTATGGCATCTTATTGACATATTTACTCTGGTTCAACCTTGGCCATGTTTGACCTCTACTCTAAATCTCATGTCTTCAACTTTTAATATTGATCATCGATCAACTTGATTACACACCATTAGATTTTCCTTCTTGGATTACATAAACATTATTACTTCTCTTTTGTATAAATAGATGTGATTCATAAATCTTTTGTTAGTTTAATGTGGTTGAGAAACTTGTCACCCAAACATTTATCTTCGAGATTCACTAACCTTTTGACCCATCACTTGCCATTAGATATGCTTTATATGATGGATTATGTATCATTGATCTGACTAGACCTATTGACTCAAGCTTCATCCACACACCATTGGATCTAGATTTTTCTCCAAAATTTGTTGCACTTTTCACTTATGTGTTCACCCTAGAGATCCTTTGACCTTTTAACTTTTTTCTCATTGTTGATCTTAGATGCATAATCAAATGTGTGTCATTGGATCTATTTGGGTCCATTATCCTTGTCATTCGATGCATGCCATTGGATTTTATCTTAGATTATAATATTTGGACACTTTTTATCCATGCATTCATCCTTGGAACATTTGAATTCAAATGGCTAATTTCCACGGCTTTAACTTGATGTCCCCATGCATATCTTACTCTACAAGTCTAAATTTAAAGACTTATATCTTAAGATAGTGAGCTCATCAAGATACAAAATTTGTAGAGCATGATTTAGGCATGAAAAAATTCATGTCTATGTAATACTTTAGTCTTGAGAGTCATCCTAATAATACTTATAAAATGTATAAGCAAGCTATTCCATTCATTTCTTTGTGACATGCTTATAACTGTCTAGTTCCTTAATCACCAAATTCACACTTTAAGCCTACTTAAAGTGTTTCAAAATGTTTAAAATTACAATTGATATTCTCTTGAAGTCCATATGCTCCTTTTGAAATTTAATCACTCTTTAATCAAGACCTAACTAGCTTCTTATTTTGGATTAGGTAAATTTTTGGTATGTAAGCCAAATTTGGCCAACATCTTTGGAAAATTAGCTAGGTAGCATGCCTACTATGATTGAGGACTTAGACCATTTACATGACTCTTGGATTGACAAATATTGATGAATTTGATCTATGACTATGAGAAATATTTTGACTTGTAAAGACAATGAAATTCACCAAAACAAGAAGTAAAACATAGAAAAGAGGGAAACTAATTAAACAAAACAAAGAAGATAGACTAATGTCTTAGGATAACACTTGGAGGAAATCCAAAACAAACTATGTATAGAGAACTCAACCCTCAATAATAACTTTTTAAATGTATCGCATTAACTGGGATAAGAATATCCTCACCATCCATCCTTGCAAGTTATAAGGCATTGTGGTATTTGTAGTTAGAGATTGTGTATGGACCACTCCAAAGAGATTCAAACTTTGTATGCTTTCCTATCTTAGCTCTGTCCTCATTCAACTTGAGGACTAACTATCCTTTTTTGAAACTTCATGAAGAAGCTCCTTTGTCAAAGACTCTCTTCACTTTTACTTGACATATTTCCATGGATAACATGGACTAATGTCTTGTCTCTTCCAACTTCATAAGCTCAACATATCTAATCTCCATAGGTACATTATCCAACAAATCAAGTTGATGCATCAGTTTTAGGGTAGGAAATTCAAGAGAAATAGGCATTCTTGCTTCCTTACCATATACTAACTTGTAGGGGGAGTTGTCTATTGACTTCTTATAGGTGATCCTATCAACCCAAAGAGCTAACTTTAATTTAAGATGCCATGACTTATGATTATTTTCAATTGTTCTTATGATCTTTAATAGGTTATTATTAGTGGACTTATCTAGGACATTACCCTATGGATAATAATTTGATGAATTTCTAAGAAATACACTATGTTAAACTACCCATTGACTAATTTTAGACCCCATAAAGGGCATGGCATTGTCAGAAATAATGGTTGAAGGGGATCCAAACTTAGTAAGCAAACCTTCATAGAAATATATAATATTGGTCTCATTTGCTTCCTCTAATTCCACTAGTTCTATCCATATAGTAAAGTAATCCATGTCAATTAGTATCCATTTATGACCTGAACTTGAAGCGGGGTTAATGAGACCAATAAATTCCAATCCCCATTAGATAAAGGGCTGATCCACTGCAATTTATTGGAGAGGTAAGGCTTAAATTTTCACCTTTCCCACAAACATAACACACTATATGCATTTCCTAACCCATGCATGACAATAGCTAGATAATCTTGGCTAATAATACCCACCTCTCATGATCTTATGGGTTGTGGTCATTGTTGAATAATGTCCATCATGGAACTCTTCAATTAACCTTTCCTTTTGATGTTGTTTAATGAATCTTAACAACATGAAATTGATATCTTTATTGAAAAAAACACCATCAACAAGAAGAAATGGAATGGATTACAATATTAAATATCTTATTTTTAAAGGAGTTAGGTGAGAAGGATAAAGACCATCTTGGATATATCTTACTAAATAATGATACCAACTAGAAGGTGAGGTATGATCATCTACAACTTCTTCATCGGTTGACACAATAACCACCTCATTGGCTTCTTGTAAGTCTTGGGCTAGAAGCTCACAAAGTCCTTTGCCTCTAATCAGCTTTGACTTTTATCTCCAAATCATACTCCATTACTTTTTTTATCCAACCAACTCTTTTCTCACTTACTTCCTTATTTAAGACAAACTCCTTGACACTTGGATGTGCAACCATTAGGTATATTTTATTTTTAGACAAGTATCTAAATTTATTGAGATAAATTATGATTGAAAGTGCATTATTTTCAATAAAATAGTACTTTGTTTCATATTCTTCTAATCCTTGGCTAAAGAAGGCTATTGGCTACTCTAAGGCCTCATGTTTCTACTACATAAGAATGTCTGAAATGGTGTCAATATTAGCATATATGTACATAGTGAAGTCCTTCAAGAAATATAGGTTCATGAGTGTAGGATCACTAGCCATGGATTTCTTAATTTCCTCAAAATTCCTTACTCTTATTTTGGACTAGTTGAAGCTCGTATTCTTCTTTAGCATGGTTGTAAGTGGCTTAGCTAAAATGGCAAACTCTAAGATGTATCTTCTGATAAAATTGATCTCCTCCAAGAAAATTAGAAAATATATTTTGTTATTGGGAAAATAAAGTACAAGAATTGAAGCTATTCTTTCAAGATCCATGCTTAAACCATGATTTGAGACTATATGTCCAAGGATCTTACCTTTATGAACTAAGAAGACACTTTTTTGAATTCAAGGATACCCCAAATTGTCTACACCTTTCAAACACTTGCTCAAGGTGAACTATGTGTTCACTTGCATCCCTTGAGAATATTGTTACAGCATCCAAATAGACCATCACAATTTTTTTAAGAAATCCCTATAATGACATATCCATGGCTCTCTAAAATGTTTCTCTAAAATTGGATAAACCAAAGGGCATATTTCTATATGTAAATTTCCCCCACTTTGTGGTAAAGGCAATCTCAAATTAGTCCTCTTCCTTGACCAAAATATGATTGTAACCACTATAGCCATCTAACAAGGATGACCTTTCTAAACCTACAACCAACTATAAAATTTGTTCCATAGATAGCAATGGATAGTGGTCTTTAAGGGAAGCCTTGTTCAAGTCACAAAAGTTAACATAGTCTAATTTCACCATTATTTTTCCATACTAGAACAAGCTTTTCACCCAGTTTGAGTGCTTTATTATAAATATAATAAATGACTCAATGAGCTTATGAATATTATCTTTCATCAAAGGCTCAATCTTAAGATTAATAGGCCTTTATTTTTATCTTAATGGCTTAGTTTCATCTTCTAGCTCAATGGTGTGTTAACTAGACTTGGGTCAAATCCCTTAAGATCACTATATTACCATATAAATACATAAGTAAATCTTACACATAAATTAATGAAATATTCCTTGTATAAATGAGTGCATACCTTGCCCAACTTTAATTTCTTACCAGGTACAACTTCCATATTGGCATATGGTTCTTACTTTGTTGAAAAAGATGACTTTTCTTTCCTTGCCTCACCACCACCACTGAATATGTTTTTAAGTGTGACCAATACCTTCGGAAACTTATCTATTTGTATTTGTACACTCTAATCACCATACTATTGTAATTATTTTGACTAATTTCTTGAAGAAAACTTAGCTTCCTCTTGGAATAATCTAACAATTTAATTGTCATCTTCAAAAACTTATCAATTATCATTATTATTTGGGATAGAAGGCCTTATAATCACCTTAATCTATGATTAGACCTTTTCATTTATTACATAAATCAGGATACTAAATTGTGCCCCAATGATAGCCAACTTGTTTGCATTTTTGTTCTCATCTATTGATATTTCTTGAATGTTGTAGGCCTGAAACTCATCAAATAAGTCATATACCCTATGATTATAAGATTTAATCAATGAGTTTTTTCATAAATTAAGACCTCTCACTTGGTGAATACAATTTTACTATCACCAAAGACTTTTAGGGCATTGACTTTCATCTTCCTAGCCCATTTCAAACCATGAACTAGTTCCTCATATTCAGTAGCATTATTTGAACAACCAAATTGAAATTTAATATAGGAGAATCACCTTTGCTTTGATGGAGAAATAAACATCATTCTATCCCTGGTACCATGCTTTTTTCTTGATCCATCAAATTATAATTGCCATATACCATCCTTCATCAAAGATAGAATTGGTGCATATTTCTTATGGAGGCAATAAACACCAAGTCCTTATTATTTAACTAGTTTATAAGTATCATATTAATGTGAGATATAGGCCCAATCATCAAGGAACCAATATGGAATCCCATCTAAAGGTGATTCAATTTCCTAGACACTATCTTCTATCACCTCATCTGAGATGAAGCAATTGGTGTTCACAACACTTGTCATTTATGGTTCCAAATGGAAATGCACAATTGGTTCATAATGTATTGTTACATTAATATCATAACTATTTCAAAACATCAAATATGTCTAATCAGCTAATAAATATCCTCCAATCTTTGAGGTAAAGTCCCTTGATAGGCACATGGAAAAGTAGGGAGACAAGTCCACCACAACTACATCTTGATGAATAGTAACATTGGGAAAAACATGTAATGTCAACTTCAGATCTTTAATTATGCCCATTTTCTTTGTTTTTGACCCATCTAGTTGTAACAAACCTTTAAAAATATGGCTCATATAAAAAACCAAGCTTATCTACAATTTACTTAGGAATGATAGTGTTACTATCTCTACTATCTACCATATAGTTATGAACTAAATAGTCACCAAATATCAAAGAGAGGGAGAATGGAGGAGTTTTTCTTGAATTTACATCAGATTTATCCCCTTTTTCCATTTTGTGTACCTATTGTACTTGATGCCTCATTGGTTGGTCTGAATTAGTTAGGACAATTCCTTGTATCTCAACTAGTTCTTGAGACACTTTAAGAGTTGAAATCTCTTAGATGAGTTTTATCTTGTAATATCAAGGGAATCCCACATTATAATTATAACATTATATTTATTCATCTAATCCACTATGCTGAATGAAGCTCCGCTAACCTTTGGCTACACCTTTTGAACCACTTGTTGTTCATGGACTAGAGGTATTTAAAGGACCTTCCCAGTCTTTACATTCTAATTATTTTGTGTTGTAGGGGTAGAAATTTTATCTTTGGTAATCTTTGAAATAAAATTAAGAGTGCTTGAAGCATTAGTCACATCTTGATCCTCATCAATGGCTCTTATTTTAACTCTAGCTATAGATGTGACTTGACCACTTGAACTACTAGTCTCACCACCATGATTGAAAGCAACATAATCATCCCTTTGCCAATTTGGATTAATGGCACTAACATTCCCTTGAAATTATTATGCCTCTCCTTGGGGAACCAAACTTGTCTCTTGATATGAACATCCTTGAAGATAAACTCTTCTCATGTCATTTGTGGAATAGTAATATCTTGTGATACAAAGGCTTGGTTTTGATCATAATTGAGATTGGGAGGCTCCCAAGCTAACTCATACATCAAATTATTCTTAGGTCATATGGGAACAACAATGTTTTAACTATAGGGTATATTAGGACTAAGGGTTGCATATGGTTTAGCTTGAGTCATGGCCCCTTGTGCTTGGTAGGTTATCTATTTTATCTAAATATTTGATAAGGAGGCTTTTGATATCTAAAAGGATAATAATTAGTATGATTTTTTTGTTGATAGGGCCTATTATTCTAATGTTGTTGCCTCTTGAGTTATACTATTTCATTTCCAAAAAATTGAAGCAAACCTTTTATCTCACCAAACGCATTGTCTTAACTAGAAGGGTCTACAACTTGAGCTTGAGGAGGTGGAATAGGGGATAATGATGGAAATTGAGGAACTTAAAGGGGTGTAATAGATTAAAACTCTATAAATATAGGCATTAGAGACCTTGGAGCAAGATTACCATCTAGTATCAAACTAGTTTTTGCTCTCATTGTAACCTTATAGGCATTTAACCAGGTATTACCACCCATAGCATGTATCATTACACTAATATAAAAATTAAGGGCTCTTAAATAATACAAGAATTCATATTATAGGGATCGTCTAATCACTATTGGAATGGTAGTCCATGTCTTTTGGAATCTAAGGTTGAAATCAGACATGAACTCATGAGGAGTTCTCTTTATGTTAGTCAGTTGTTTAGCTAAAGATAGGTGATTATATTTATCTTCTATCTACCTAACTAAGGATTCACATAATTCATCCCATGTATATATATAATTTAATGGGGTATTTTTAAACCATTTCATGGCTTTTCTTTTGAAGGAAGTAGTAAGCAGTCTAATAGCTACATTATTTTAAATAACATTATGAACTAAACAAAGGTTGGAAAGATCTTGGATATGCTCAATAGTAGTTTTTTTATATTATCCAAAGAATAATGGGATAATATTAAGGTTAGACACATTAATTTCATAATGATGGGCTAAATTTAGTTGATTACCTCTATTGAATGGGATGAACACTTGATTCTTAATGGCCATTTGGGTAGTGGGGATTACACTACTTAAAATAATAAGATGATCGGGAGATGACTATTGATTTTTGGGATAAGTTATTATCCTATTAAATCTTGATCTATTATATTAAATATAAGGTATCTCAATGAATTAAAGGGTAATACCTATACTAGTTAACCTTGTAGTAACCTTTGGTATGAGAATGTTGTCTGGATGACTCTATGAACTCTATAAATTGAATAATCTTTATCTTATGATGATGATGGATGTCTCTCTCTACTACAAATAATTTTTCTCAATTTAGAACTTTACCTATGCCAAGGAGAGTGTTCATCCCACTAGGCATGCCAAAACTATTGGTAACTTAGGTTGCACCCTAGATGAGAAGGGGATTGTTCAGGTCCTCTTGCTCAAACCTATTCTAACATGGGAATGACCCTAGGATATGGGTCACCTAACCTTTAATTATAATTTTTATAAGACTAACTTCTTTTTGGTTCTATCACCTATACTAAACCTAAACTAGCTTTTTGTTGGGAAAAGGGGAAAGAGATTAACAATAGTCTATGAAATCATGTAAAAGGGGGATGATACACCAAATGTTTTAATCCTTATAATTTTAAAAGACACACTATAAGACACATAAAATACTACATAATACCACTTAACTCACTCTTTGATCAACCCTCACATAAGTATTTCACAAAAAAAGGCATGGACTAGCTATTGACCTAGCATGGGAGGGTTGTTAATTTTTAAATTGACCAACAGAATATATATACACTTAGAATGACCTTTTAGACATAAAAAAGCATTACATGAAGTTGAGAAAACTTAGAAAAAAACAAGGAAAACATGCATTCAACTAACCACATCAATGAAGTCATAATACACACTTCAACTCAACTTGTAAATGGAAAAATTAAGTCTTTTATTGCATCAAATACATGTTACAATTAAAATCTTGGTAGAGTCTAGTCATGAAAAAGAGAGGGATATTTTTCAAGGCTTAAAATACTATATTTTTATAAGAATGGGATGAGAGATATGGGGATCATGCCTAGAAGGATTGATAAGGGAGCATAGTGACCAAGATTTCCAATCATTCCAATGTTGATGTAGTTAGAAAAGATCATAATGTCTAATACCACATTTGAAAATTAGATAAAACAATTTTATCAGTCCTTTATAATCTATTTATATCTTGCATTTATACTCCTTGTGATTACAATGGTGGGATTAAGTCATTTAAAAGATGAATTCCATCATCAAAGTAGTTATAATAGGGATCAATCTGTTGTGATCTTGTTCCGACATGGATCACTCCTTATTAGTTCATTTTAGCATGTAAAAAGGGTCATAATTAGCTTATAGGCCACATTTATAATTGCCTATCCATGATATTGCTTTTTTTATGAACCCTTTGAAAATGACGTGTCTACCTTCATGGCATCTTATTGGCATGTTTTCTTTGGTTCAACCTCAACCGTATTCAACCTCTACTTAAAGTCTCATGTCTTTAAATTTCAATATTAACCATTTATCAGCTTGTTTTCACACCATTATATTTTCTTTCTTGGCTTACCCATGCATCATTAATTCTATTTTGTATGAATGGATGTGAGACATAGATCTTCTACTAGTTTAATGTGGTTGAGACACTTATCACCTGTGCATTTATCTTCAAGATTAGTTAACCTTTTGACCCATCACTCACCATTATAACTACTTGGTATGATGGATCATGCATCATTTATCTACTTGGACCCATTGATTCAAGATTCATCTATGCACCATTAGATCTAGACTCTGATCCTAAGATTATGTCACTTTTCACTTACATGTTCACCTTGGATATCTATTGACCTTTTGATTTGATTCTCACCATTGATCTTTGATGCATGATTAAATTCACACCATTGGATCTATTTGGGCCCACTAGATTTGTCAGTCAATGTGTGCCATTGGATTTGATCTTAAATTCTAAAATTTGGACACTTATCATCTATGTGTTAATCCTTAGAACATTTTAATTCAAACAACTACTTGATATAGCTTTAACTTGACATCCTTGTGCAAATCTTATTTTGTAATTCTAACTTTAAAGGCTTATATCTTGAGATAGCGAGCTCATCAAGATAAAAAATTTGTAGAGCATAATTAAGGCATAGATATAAATCATGTCATGTGATCCTTTGGTATTGAGAGGATTCCTGGGAATACTTATAAAATGCATAAGCAAACTAGTCTATTTGTTTCTTTGTGACGTGCTTGTGTTGGATTGATTCCTTAAGATCACTAAATTCACACTTTAACCCTATTTAAAGCATTTCAAAATCTTGTAAATGGAAAGTGATCTTTTATTAAAGTCCATATTCTCCTTGTGATATTGGATCATTCTTTAATAATGGCATGGCTTAGCTTCTTATTTTAGATTAGGAAAATTTTTGGTATGTAGGCCAAATTTGGCCAATAAGAACTTGATGTCAACTCAACCTTAATTGACATGTGGCAGTATTAGATGCATTGGTCACTCATCCACATAAATTTTGGGACTTTGTTACATATCTTTTGGCCTTCAAAAAACTAACTGGCCTAATGACCCAATTACAGTGTGCTACTTAACACCCATTTGTGGTGTTTCATGTTGAAGGAGTTTAAAATTTTAAAACTTATGACCCAATGGGATTCTGCCACTTGGCACTCATTCATGGTATTTCAGTTCATAAAAAATTTAAAACTCACTCATAGCATGCCATGTGGAGCCCAACCATGGCCTTCTAGGGATCTTATTCTTTTCTAAATTCTCACAACCCCATGATACTATTGTAGTCTACCACTTGTCACTTGTTTGTGGCATTTCATGTTCAAGGAGGATTTATAAAGCTTATGACCCAGTAACCCAATTGAAACATGTTACTTGGCACTCATTTAAAGCCCCCATAGTTAAGTTGTAATGTTTAATTTCAACAATACTATGATTTCATGATAAATATGACACTTGGCAATGAGTAGCTAAATCTTAGGTAGCTAGATGCTACATGGAAGCCACGTAGCAATTAGGAGCAATGGGATGAAGACACATAGATCCATGTCTCATGGTAATAATATAATCAAAGGAATCCATGAAACATAATGATAGATTGATCCAATCAAAATGTTCCACTTGGAAAATTATCATGCATATTGGGTCCATTAAATGTTTCATACAACAAAATCACATGACAGTGTGAGCCAATAAGAGCTTTCCACTTAGCAAGCCAGTAGAAGTTCTGAGGCCACATTAACCAAAGGATGAAAGGGGTCAAGATATGTAATAATCAAATAATAAATATGAAATCAAAATATGACACTTAGTATAATATCATAAAATCCACCTAGGTTGTTTAATATTCAAAATAGAAGGTTAAAAGTGCATGAAAAGTCACTAAGTGTTAGATACATGTCACAAGGTGGTACCTTGGTGTCATACATATATTTATAAAGTGCTAGTTGTAAGTGAAAATTAAATGTTTATGGGGGTCATTTTAGTGTGTATAAAGCCAATATCACTTCACTAATAAATTCAACCCTATGATAATAATACATGTGGATAAAGTGAAGGCAGTGATTGGTTAGTTCCTCAAAGTAAATTTTCAAAGTCATTAGAATAAAACTAAAGATCCATCCAAAAATTAAATCAAATCAAGTTAAATCACTTTCTATTTATTACTTGTATTGGTCAATTTGAATATGAATTTGAAGTTTAAATTTTACCATCTCAAAGAAATAGGTTCACCTTCAATTATTAGTTGCTAATAATTTTAAAGAATTTTGTGAATTTTCTAAAGACTTCTATGCATTCCTCCACCATTAAATCAATCCACAAGCTCATCAACCATATAATTTATAACCATGGTCTAAGTTAAAACATCTAGAGTCAAAAATAAATAAAATTTCCATTCCTCTATTCTTATGGGATAAACATCATGTTTAGGGATACCAATTTCAACTCTATTACACTAGTTACCAAGTACAAACATTATAATGATTTGTTCTACCATGTAGAAAAGACTATGGACTGAGACAGTGATGATGAAGAAGGTTCCAATGAATTTGAGATAGACTAGATTTCTAGCACTCAAATCTGTAGGCTTTCATAAAGTAACATCTAACCTATAGGTACTCCTATTTGTAGACTTATTCTACCACATGTTTCTTCAATATAGGTACATTAATAATATGATTAAATATTTAAATTTATTCCAAGACATTTTCTTTATATCTAGGATATCCTTTTAAGCTTACTATGAACTTCCTAAACCAAAGATTGTGTATAATCAAGAAACTATGACTCAATGTCTCTAAACCCATGATATCATAGAGGTTTTGAGAGATTGGGCTGAGAATAAAGGAAAGTTTATATGCAAAACCAAAATCAGTCAAATTCTCATCACCCAATATATAAAAGGAGTATGAATATGAATGGCCATGATGAATTAGTTGCATGGGGCTGAAGACATATGTCCTGTGGATGAAAAATGGATTCCACTTCTATATATGATAATAGATGATGCAATGACTCCCCCTTTGGGATAAATTAATTCCTGTAACTTGGCATTACAAATTAGAAATGCTATGTCCAACTAGGGAGGTCATTTTTACATGATGTCCTACCTGGTGGATGCCATCTACATCATCCAAAAATTCCTTGAGATTACCAATTAGGATCCCAACCTAAAATAGAATAAACCTCATACCTTATCAAAGGTTAGAGTGTACAAGCACAAGGAGGAGATGCAAGCCATATTTGAACACTTCTACAATATAGTGTACAAGGTAATCCATGAAAGGCCCATTCCTAGACTATCATAGGAAATTCAAGCAACCTTGAGCACCTTAGGAGCCTATTGGTACTACCCAAATTATATAGTTGTAAGGATAATTAGAATCAAGATAACCCCCCTTAATTTTCCCATTACAATCCTAGAGAAGTTGTATGAGCAATAAATTTATTTTTAGTTACTCATAGGTGTGGATGGATTGTGCAAAAATTAAAAGAGAGGATTGGTTCATCCTCAACTATCTAACATTGGTTGGTTTTAGATCGAGTACTAGAAATCTATCATTATTTCTACCAATCAAAGGCCCCCTTTTGATCTGGAGAGAGATAGTAATAGGTAATGGGACCCTTAACATATACCTTTCAAACATTGTATCAATAATAGGCTATCCTTGAGCATCACCTACCACCATGAGCCTGAATATGAAGATAGATTCTACATCAATGTTACTAATGATTAAGAGGTCAAGTAGATATTGAAGGATGTTAACATTCATCTTGTTAAGGTAAAATTAAAAGATGTAGGTTTTTATGAAGTTTTCAAGCATGAGAGTACTCACATAGGTCTATCTAAATCTATAGTTCATGTTTCTATTGATGAAAAATAGAAACCAATAGACCCTTAACTTAGTCAGAGGATATTACAAGAATTATCTCCCACATTGGGGAAGAGAAGAGTTGAGCCTACAACACATACTAAGTAGGTCTCTATTTTAAAATCCACATACAACACCCCAATATATGTCCACAATGTTATTTTAATACCTAAATAACCTTTGGTGGTGTATCATTCATCTTAGATTGAGGTAGTAATTCCACCTACTACAACATCAACATCTCCAACAATATAACTTCTCCCATGCTTCCTATCAAGGAAGAACTAGGTATGATAAATTAGGAATGTGTTTATTTTCCTCCCTTATTTGTAAGTATCCATCCCTTAGGTATATGTTTTAATCCCCCAATACCAGACAACATGAACCTACTTCCCTATAGGCCCCTTATTAAACTTTTTATTAGGCCCATGATTGTCCCTTTGCAAACTATCCACCCTTTTATCATATCATCCACTTCAAAGGTCTCTATGATGGCTAATCTACACCTAATTTTACCAAGGCCCATGCCTAGGCCTAATCCTTTATTTCCAAAGGAGAGGCCTAATATTTTCATACATCAGGTTATTTTGTTCTTGGCAAGTGCTCCATCTAGTATTAGTTCTTTGTCATCCTTATAAATGACACTTCCCACTTCATCCCCTAGATATGCCTGCATCCTAGTCACCTCCATTATTACTTCCCAAACATCTACCTTCCATGAACTAACACCAACTCATCAACTACCACCATTTACTTAGAATTAAGTGGAATTTTTAATGAATCTTTGATAAAATGAATACAGTTGGCCATAATAGAAATGTAGGATTTGTTTATATTAGACCCTCCATAGGTCTCACTAGAATTTGACAATAATTTTGGAGCAATGAAGAGGCTACCCAAAAGGAAGGTAACTCATCCAAATCAAAAAATTGTATATGAATCTGAAGAAACCCTATTTATATTAGCCAAGAAGAAAATAACTAAGCCTAGCCAACAACAACAATATTAAGAGGACTCCCTCTCATCTCTAAAGGCATATGGTGATGTAGCCACAAAATTATTAAAAGGAATACAAAATAGAACAATTAAGGTAGAACAACAACATAAAGCCACATTGCCATAGCAGACTATCACAAAGGTGGAATGGGTAGTTGAGGTCATGTTTGATATATTAAATACTTTGGCTCAATATAAACTAAAAGGGGATGAAGTCTAAAATTGAATTATTAAATTAGAGAGTAGGTATGGGATCTATGACAACAAAATAATCAACTTGGTCAAGTTGATTAAGATGAAAAAAATGAGGATCTAAACCTAATACCCTTAGAGGATATAAGAATTTATCATTCTTATATCATTGGTATAAGGAATGCCTTAAACTAATGGATTGATGATATGATATCCTTGGGATAATCTCTCACCCATATGGGTGATAGAGTTATAAATTTTCTCAAAGATGCTAAAATCACATACCTTGCTAATAGAGATAGTTTCATCATAAGTAAGGATGATTTCAAATCCCACCTCCAAATTTTCATTTTCAATTTTAGGAAATAGGATACGGCTAAAGGAGTGACCTTTGGGAAAGATATTTGAGACTTGGCAGCATCAATGAATCAAATAATAAAAAAGGTAGTGGCAATCAATGAGATTATAGGACCTATCTTGAACAAGCATGATGCAATTATAGGTCTTGTTGATGCCTAAATGTGTACCATAGGTGCCTAGAGTATTAAGAAACACTTCTCATTTATAAATTCCTAAGAATCTAAACCCTAGTTTTTAGGTTGTGGTAATCTTGTTACCTATTGGTATAATAGAGGTATAACAAGTGACTATTTCACAAAATTTATATTTGTTGGTGGTTGGGAGCCACTGTGGTCCACATAATACATCTATGTGGAATATGAAATAACTATGGAAAGAATAGTGAATTGTGATCAAGAAATAAATTAATAATTAATTTAGGATGGATATTTACAATGATAAACTAAACTAAGGTGATCCAATTTAAAAAATAAGCAAAAGAAAAGGTAGGGAAGAAAGAAATATTATTCATCTTCATTCTAAACATCATGATAAATCTCAAATTTCATCCAAGCATGAACTTAAAACCAATATATGAAGTGAAATAACTTATCCCAAATCACAACACACATCAGACAGACTTCTAGGGGAAGCATGGAAAGATGCAAATAAGAACCACACACACTTTAAATATTTACTCATGTAAGGAAATAATATTTTCCCAAATGCAAGAAGAGCAAGAAAATAAAATGAACCTAAGAAATTTTAGTCAACCTAGCATTGGCACAAGTTAACAACTCTACAAGTAAAGGTTCACACCAAGAATCCATAAGAACCATTCAAATCTTGGAATTAGAACAAGCAAATGATAGAGAAACCATGATATTAAACACACAAACAAATACTGGGCAATCTTTGCAGAATTCCTTACTTGTGTTACTTACTTCAAGTTTACAAAGTAATTTTGGCTCTAAGAACTCCCCCTCTTTTACAAGAAGGTAGAACTAGATTTTATATAAGGACAAGGTAGTATACCAATTATTTACAAGACACAAATGTATAAGAATTAAGGACAGTTGTCATTTTTCTACAAATTTCTAGAACACACTTGCTTTTCTAAAATATACTAACCTAGAGGCAATATGCTAATAAATTTGCATATGCCTTTACAAAAGTATATTATATTTTCAAAATATTATAAAGCTTTTATAAAATAAAATATCATTCAACTAATTGGATGGTGGGCCCTACTCTTGAAAACTTGCTTATTTTTGTTGAAGGATATTCATAGCCTTTTGATGCTCCTCATTAATAAGTCCCAAATCCATAGTTGGACTTAAGAGACACTCTTCTTCCTTGTCAACTAAATCATTCAACTCTCTATCATTTCTAGTTTTTTTATGATCTTATCCTCAGTGATCCTTTCACCTACATTGATCCTACTATTATCTACCCAAGATTAACCTTGACTCTTACCTCTATTCATTTGCATTTTCAAGCACACAAGATCTTCATTTTTTTAGTTTGTGCTTACATGGTGCTTATTTGGCATCTACCTATCACTTTCATGGCATTTTTCATAAATTCCTTTAAATCTATAGCCATTGTTATTCAAAAATAGACTATTGATTTATGTCATTTGATCAAGATCTAAAGATCAATGTAGGCCATTGATGATGATTTGGGACCTTACCTATCATTGGTCATCTTTGCATTGATCCTCATGGTTATGCCATTTATCACCCTCATGGGCTTTTGAGATTCATCCTCTACACTACTCCTATGCCAAATAAACATCCACCTTATATTGATCTCATGGCCTCTTGTATAATCATTGAATAGTTATCAGTGAATTTGCATCATTGGATCATCTAGGCCTAATGAATTATGAGCCATTAATCCTATGATATTTAAGGACATTAATCAGTACATGGCTATAATAAAGGAATTAGGTTAAATTGCTTCTAGCTAAGTCTATTTCATATTAATGAATATGCCATAGACTTAGGTTAAAGCATTCTATGATAATTTTTAAAGCATAATATCAAATAACCCATATAATGATATAAAACATGCCCCATTGTCTAGGAAAAATATTCAAAGATCTCAAATTTAACGGCCTCACAAATGCCAATGAAAGCCTCGTAAACATCAAATGAGGTTCATGAGAACATCAAATTTAAGCTTGTGAAGTTATTAGTTTTGGTGGGATTAAATTTTATGGTCACATGGATGCCAATGATGGCCTCATAGATGTCAAATGATGGTCATGCAATCTTCAATTTTAAGCTCATTAAGTTCATGTATTTTATGGATCTTTGATTCAATTTTCTCCATTCGATCAAGAACCATTATGAAGTGAGAATCATCTAATCAAGATCTGAGTGAGTGCATGCTATTGGCTTCATTGAATAATTAAAGTCAAAAACCTAAGTTTTAAACTAAGGTCTCATTGTATTAAAAAATATAACAATGCCTTATGATAAAACATAGGCTTAAGTCTTATGTTTAATAATGGGGCCCACTCAAGTGTAAGTGTTCTTTCATTTTCTAATCTTTGGATCCACTTAAGAATGGGCCATTGATCATGATCTTGGTGATGCCATGGGATTGGTATAAAGTATGAAGGATTTAGGATCTTTGGACTTCCCTCACTCCATCTGGTCGAGGGGCATGATGTGGTGATAGCCATTAGATCTATAGAGAAGAAATGTATTTAAGTTAGGACTCTATTAGAAATAAGACTTAGGCTAAAATGTTAAGACTAAGGTTCATTCATGTTAGTAAACATGAATAGGGCCTTAGCATTAATGTTTTAGGCTAAATAGGTAATAAAGGGGACCATGCTAGAAAATTCAAAAGGATCCTACCAATCACAAATATTAGACTTAGTTAGAGATAAAGGAAAAAAGGGGGAAAATAATGAAAAGGGACCAAGCATAATTCTATGCTAGGGTTTGGTTATATTTCAAAATATGAATAAGCATTAGCATAAAATTAGACTTAAGTCATAATTTGAAATATTCCCTCGAAATGCTATGACCAAATGAAAATTTAAACCAAGGGTTTATGCTAGGGTTTTTGGAGGAGATCTTTCAAAACATGAATTTAGATTCAAATTCTCACAAACCAAAGGCTATTGAAAACTTGAATAGAGTCAATCTGTAAATTCTAAGCATGATCTCTTTATAAGGGCTCTATGAAACCTGAAACTATAAGACATAAAGACCAGTTATTAGAAACATTAGGTAAGATCAAAGTGAAACCACAAACCAGTAGGCCAACTTTATCAAAGTGGATGATCTTCAAATTATAATAATGTTCAAAACAAGTCATACTTTTAGTGTTAAGTTCAAAGTATCTCAAGGATCCCAATTTTTTAAAAATGGGGGTATGTTGACCTCAAAAAATGATGACTTCTAAGGGAAACATAGAAATATGTTAGAACTTAAAGGTTCTAGTTTGGACAAGTGATTAGGTCACCTATTTTACTTGATTTATGCCATCACCAAGATTAATTCATGGTTGAAATAAGCTTTGCACATGTAGAATTAGGGTCAAACATTAAGACATAACCATGATGTGTGTATGATTTGATTCCAATTACTATTTTCTATGGGACTTAGGGGAAAACTTCCATGTTTAATGCCTTTAATCACTAACATTGACTTAGAGCATGTTTGGATATCCATTAAGGACCATACTTATGCTTAAGGGAAGGTTTGGGCATTGATCTACTACCAACTAGGTGTCTATAGACAAAATAGAGATACCTTTGGCTCCACTCACAACCTTGTTCCATTACCAATCAAGTGTCCATATCCCCTAGTGAAGATTACCAAAATAATCTATGCTTGAAAAGGTTTTGATTTTGCATTGAATTATTATTTTTATATTTTTTAGATCTTTTATGATTTTAGTAAGGTTGGGGACCAAGGTAGCTAGGTTGAAGGATTTGGTCAAGTCTTTGATCTTCAAGTAATAACCTATGGTTGTGACCTTTGTCTCAAAAAATGATTTTTATTAAGTGCAAGCATGATTGTGCCCTAATAACTCAAGCTTTCATTTCACATGTGCAAATCTTCTTAAAACTATGTTCAGATTAGAACAATGTTCAATTTATCATAAAATAATTAACTTATTCATTAGTCCTTCCTAGTTCTTTTAAATTAGAACACCAAGCTCATATTTTAGACCCATGGTCAACATATGTATTAGGTTCATACTGACATTCCTAAGTTATGGGAGTTTCAATTAAACTAAATAAAATTTGATCTTAGGGCTATCTAAAAGGACTTATTTAGAAGTAAAGAATAAATCACAAAGGCAAAAAAATATGTATAAGCATTATATATAAACAAGGGATAGGAAGGAAAAAAAAAGAAAGAAAGAATAGGAAAGAAAATAATCTAAGCCCTATACTAACTTCATAAAATACTTACCTCTAGGATCAAATGGAAAATTATTTACTCTACTACAAAACCTTGAAACCTAAGTGTTTTTTTAAGTAATATTCCTTAAAATAGCAGCATTTGGATGACTAGGTCTCATAAATGGTGTGACTTGGGCTCCAATATTCATTCTCAAGTACATGCATTGAAGATATGACTCTAAGATCAAATCATCTGATTCCCAAATTCTCCTACTTTGTAGTAGTAGTTCTAGTTATATTTCATCCATAAATAGGTATTGGCTTATATCATATTCACTAAATAATGGTAGCTTGACTTACATCCTTAGATTGATGTCTTCATTATGTTCTTTCTGTGGTGGACATGGACTACCAATCTTTGTACAAAAATCTTACAATTTATCCCAAAAGATTTATTCATCCTGATCAACTGAATGATTTTCATATAGAATCTCATCATGAGAAACATGTTGGTCCCCTATTCTTAACCTCCCGATTAAGTCACATGACAATTCTTGATCTGATTCACATGATTCATCTTCATTTTCAATGAAGGGAGGTAGCTCTTCTATCTAATCAAGCTCTACCTTATATTGGTTTTGGGCCTTCAAAATAACATCATCTTTTAGGAACTCTAGATCATTAGTGAAATCCTTAGATGAAGCATCCATGTGTTTTCATATTTCATCATCTACCATCTCCATCTCTTTGATTCCATTTAAGAAATCATAGAATAACCTCTACCAGTGATCATCTTCTTCAAGAGTATGCTCCATTTTAGAAATAAACATGTGTGGGTTGTCTCTATAGCTACCTCTTGAATAAAAATCATCATGTACTTGATCCATATCCATTTCTAACAACTCTTCCTTTCCATCTATAGGTGTAATAATGATGACATCTTGTTGATATTCAATTGAAATCTCTTTTACATCTTCAAGAATATAATTTCCCTCACATGCAATTTCTTAAATTGGCTCATCTTCATCTTCATATTCATCTTCATCTTCAAAATAGAAATCAAAATACTCTATCATGTAACCTTTAGATGTTACTATAAAGCCAAATGTCCCTACAATAAAATCTTGATTAGGCATAATTTTAGAGGTTTCAAAAATATTATAATAATCGGCCACAATAGTATCATAGAAGCTCATGTGTATTTCCTTATATTATACATTATTTTTTCTATAATTAAACCCATTTTTAGGCGTATCAAACTTTTGGGAAGCATAGTTTTTATCATAGCCTTCCTTTGTATTTCCTACTTGTTTTTCATCTGATGAAAGTTAGTGCTCAAGTTTTGGATCATTTATAATATTAAGTCATTTCAACTTTTTGGTGTCTTAGGCTCACAAATAGGATAATTATTACTAATTATGGGCACTAGAGTTCTATGATTTTGTGGATGAAATCCACCTGTAGTGTTATTTGGCAACTCTAGGTCTTGGCCAAGATATGTATGACTTAAGGTAAAATAATTTTGAAATGGAGTTAAAGTAGGCATACTAGGAATGACATTTTAGATGAGACAATTCAAATTGACATAAGGCATGGAATACACGATCTAACCTTGTTGATGAATTTGGTCATTAATGACTATAGCTTCAAAATAGGCATGAGTCAATGTGTTTATGACTGGAAGAGATCTTTTCAGAAACATAAAGGTCAAGGGATACATAGCATCCTTATAAAAATCTAAGGCTAAAGCCTCTTCAGGTCTATAAGGGGATATAATTATACTAAACATCTTCTAGAACCTATCATTAAAGTCTCTAATGGACTCATTAACATCCCTTTTAATTATGGTAAACTCTTGATACAAGACACAAGGACTAATATTTTTTCCAAATTAATCAATGAAGAGATTATTGAAGTTATTCCAAGTAGTAATTCAATCTTATAGAAGGTTAATAATCCATTAATATGTAGTATATTTACAATTAAATGTAAATAACCTATAGTCTACGTCTTCATGAATCACATTTAGCAATTTCAGATTAGCTTTGAAACTTTTAACATGTTCTTCAACTCTAACAACATTATTAAGATTGAAAGAAGGCAAATATATTTTAGTATTTCAAGGAAGATCATGTACTATACCTAGCACATTGATTGAAAAATCACCTATCCAAGCTATACCTTGAATACATGAGTACCTTGAATGGGTGAAGTATTTGAGACTTTGGGAATTTTGCTCACTTAAGCCTTGCCTTGGGTAATTCCATCTTGTGACCTTGAATCTTGTTTGAAATATGATGTGTCAAATCAATATTTATAAAGAATAATGATTATATTTTCACATTAAGCAAATTTTTTAAAGATTCATATTAAGAACAATAAAAGATAGAAATCTTTAACTAAGTTAACTCAAAGAAGTGTCTGAATACACTAGTATGAATGATCTTTACATGTTCAAGTCCAAATAATCTCAAATTTGTAGAGTATTTATGAATCTTTAATCAAAATAGCTATTACTAACCCCAAACTATTTGGATTCATAAATCTAAATCTATCTTTACCACAACTATGCATATGTATTCAAATAATGTCAATCTTTGTCTAAATAAGCCCAAAAACTGGATTAAAACCATGAAGATCACCAAAATTTACACAAATATGCTAAAAGAAACACAAACATGTAAATAATAGAGTGATCTTTGACCAAAATACACCAAAACTAGTAAAGATCCTACAAATTCACAAATATTTGTTGATGGCCCACCTTCTAGCACCAGTGAAGCTCCTGTTGATGCCTAAATGTGTACCATAGGTGCCCAAAGTGTTAAGAAATACTTCTAATTTTTGAATTCCTAAAAATATAATGCATGAGTTTTAGGTTGTGGTAATCCTGTTACCTATTGGTGGAATAGAGGTAGAACAAGTGACTATTTCACAAAATTTATATTGGTTGTTGGTTGGGAGCCACCATGGTCTAAACAACATATCTATGTGGAATATGTAGTAACTTTTCAAAGAATAGTGAATTGTGATCATGAACTAAATTAAGAGTGACAAAGAAATATAAGATGATCCAAGTTAAAAAAATAAGTAAAAGTAAAGGTAGGGAAGAAAGAAATATTGTTGATCTTCAATTCAAAAATCATGACAAAGTTCAAATTTCATCCAAGTATATACTTAAAACCAACATGTGAAGTGAAGTAGCTTATCCCAAATCATGTCACACATCAGGTATACTTCTAAGGGAAGTATGGAAATATGTAGATAAGAGTTAGACACACTTTAAATATTTACTCATATAAGTAAACAACATTGGCCTAAATGCAAGAAGAGCAAAAAAATGAAATGAACCTAAGAAATTTTAGTCAACCTAGCATTCGCATAAGTTAATAACTATAAAATAAAAGGTACACACCAAAAATCCATAAGAATTATTCAAATCTATAAATTAGAATAAACAAATGAGAGAGAAGCCATGATAGCAAACACGTAGACAAATACTAGACAATCTTTGTATAATTCCTTGCTTGTATTACTTGCTTCAAGTTTACAAAGTAATTTTATATCTAATAACTCCCCCTTATATTTTACAAGATGGTAGTACTTCCTTTTATAGAAATACAAGCCATTATACTTATCAGTTACAAGATACAAATGTATAAGGACAACTATCCTTTTTATACAAAGTTCTAGAATACACTTATTTTTCTAAAATAAACTGACCTAGAAGTAATATGCTAATAGATTAGCATATGCCTTTACAAAAGAATATTCTATTTTCAAAATATTAAAAAGTTTCTAAAAAATAAAATATCATTCAACTAATTGGCTGGTGGGCACTACCCTTGAGAACTTGTTTGTTAATGTTGAAGGATATTCATAGCCTTTTGATGTTCCCCATTAACAATTCCAAAATCCATAGTTGGCCTTAAGATACACTCTTCTTCCTTTTCAAATAAATAATTAAACTCTCTCTCATTTCTAGCTTCTTTGATGCTCTTGGCCTTAATGATCCTTTCACCTGCATTAAAAATCATGTCCATGATCCTACTATTATCTACCCCAAACAAGATTTGACTCTTGCCTCTATATGTTTGCATTTTTAAGCACACAAGATATTCATTTTTTTTCACTTTGTGCTTGCATGGCTCTTATTTGTAATTTATATGGTATTTTTCATAAATACCTTAAAATTACTATCCATTTTTATTTAAAAAGTTCCTTTTGCTTTGTGTCATTTGATCAAGATCCAAGGATCAATGCAGGTCATTGATCATGATCTGAGACCTCACCTATCATTCACCATCTTTGCATCAAGCCTAATTATTGTGTCATTTATCACCCTTGTGGGATTTCTAAGATTCATATTCTATACTAATCATATATTGAATGAGCATCTACCATGTGTCAAGATTGTGGGCTCTCATAGAACTGTTGAATAGTCATCAATGATATTATGTTGTTGGATCATCTGAGCTTGATGAATAATGATTAATTAATCCTATGAGATGCAAGGACTTTAATTAGTGCATGGATATAAAAAAGGAATTAGGTTAAAATTATTTTAGCTAAGTCTATTTCATATTAATGAACATATTACAGACTTAGGTTAAAGCATTTAATGCTAAGTTTTAAATAATAATATCAAATGACCCATAAAATGATAGAAAACATGACCCATTATCTATGTAAAATATTCAAAGAGATTTAATTTGATGGCCTCATAGACATCAATGATGACCTTATAGATGTCAATGATGGCCTCATAAATGTCAAATGATGTTCATGATAATGTCAAATTTAAGATCATGAAGTTCTTAGTTTTGGTTGGCTTAAAGTTGATGGTCATTCAAACATGAATGATGACCTCATGGACATCAAATGATGATCATGTAGTCATAAATTTTTAGCTCATAAATTTTCTATATTCTATGGATCTCAAATTCAATTTACTCTATTTTATCAATAGTTGTGATGAAGTGAGAGTCATCTGATCAAGATCTAAGTGAATGCACGCTATTGGTTCCTTTGAATAATTAAATTCAAAAACCTAAGTTGTAGACTAATTTCTCATTGTATTAAAAAGTACAATGAGGCCTTATGATTAAACTTAAGCTTAAGTCTTATTTTTAATAATGGGACCCGCTAAAGCTTAAGTGTTCTCATACCATCCAATCTTTAGCTCTATTCAAGAGCATAATTTTAGGCTAGGATTTGGTTATGTTGCAAAACATGACTAAACCTTAGCATAAAATTAGGCTTAAGTCATAATTTGAAATATTCCTATGAAATGCTCCCACCAAATGAAAATTTGAACCAAGGGTTTATGTTAGGATTTTTAGAGGAGAGCTTTCAGAACATGAATTTAGATTCAAATTTTCACAAACCAAAGGTTAGTGAAAACTTGAATAAAGTCAATCTATAAATTATAAGCATGATCTCTTCATAAGGGCTCCATGAAAACTAAAACTATAAGACATGAAGACCAATTATTAGTAACATTAGGTAACCTCAAATTGAAACCATAAACCAGTAGACCAACTTTATCAAAGTGGATGATCTTCAAATTCTAATAATGTTCAAAACAAGCCATGCTTTCAATTTTAAGTTCAAAGAATCTTAAGGGTTCCAATTTTCAAAAAATGGGGGTATGTTGACCTCAATAGGTCTCACCATAAAATTTATAAAGGAACCCATTATATATTTGAAATTAATTTATAGTGATTACAAAAAATGCTCTGACACATGGAAAAGACATATAGAAGCTAAAAAAAGGTAAGTAGCAAGCCATAAATGGTCACCATAGGAGCTTCTTCTTCTTTGACCCCTCTTATAATTTCTTCTTCATCAGCTACATTAGGAGCTTCATCATTATTGACATCAGTAGGATCCCATCCTAGCACCTCAGGAGAAAGATAGCTTCTTTTTAGGATTTCTCTCAATGAATTCCATGTTATATTTTTTATCAATATATTGTAAAATATTCCCTCTTTGAATAGGGAATATTCTTTAGTTTTTTTCAACATAAGGGACTTATATCCATTGAAATATGTCATATATCCAGCTATTTTGTAACTAATGTAACTATCTTAAGAATAAAAAAGGCCTATTTATAGGGGTTGTCCCCATCATTTTTACTTTATAAATAGAACTTTGTGAATTAAAATAAATAGATAGAGGAATTCTAGTAATTCATTCATTGTTTCATTGATTTCATAATTTTTTGTTTCTAAATATTTGTAAATGATAGATGATTTCATTTTTCTGATGTTTAAATCTGATAGTAGTGTTTCCAATGGATCTCATTAGTTTGTGTTTTTCACTACTATAACACAATTTGTCTTTGCATGCTCTGTTTACCTTCTTTTCTAAAAATAAATGTGCCTAAGGCAATTTATTATGGATAATCATTTTTAAAGCATACTTTCCTAGATATGTGCATTTAATTCACCCTAGAATCACCACTAAATTAATCATATTTTGAGTCCATCACCAGAATCCCATGAATTTTAGTTTTATTTACATTGTTATTAGAAAGAACTTAAGGAAATACGTTGATATTTGTTATTACAAGGAAAATATTCTTTTTTTCCCAACCATTATCTCTTTTTTCAAAAAAATTAACATTAATAACCTTAGAATACTATTCATTGTAAATATTCATCTATTTTTTTAAATTTGAGTAAAAATTTGAAAGATTAAATCAATTTTCATCAAAACAATAAGAAGAAATTTCAGATATATTATGTCACTATAAAACTACTATTATCCCTAAATTAGGATCTACTTGTAGACTAAATGTGGTAGTCATATAGTCATTATAGCAAACGTAAATTAATCCCTAAGGTCTTATATGACCTACACAATAAAGTGAGATATATTCCTATATTGTAAGTATTTCATCCTTGCTACAAATGTACCTCAATAGTGGTAGGATAACTATTGAATGTTCATATTTATTTGGATCATTAACCCTATATTTAATAGTTCATCGACATTCAAGTCATAAAAATCCTAGAAGTATATGGGATGTTGTTGAGTAGAGATTGTAAAAAATACCTAAATGGATACATGTCAACATATTTCTTGCATATGTGTCTACCTTGGATAGGTTTTCCCAATCAAATCTAAATTGAGAAAGATCCAATAATGAAGTTCATGATAACAAAATATAACAACAAGATTGAGAAGGTAAATTTCCAATCCACTGACTTAGGTGTTTATGCTCTTGATACTACAGATTAAAATGAAAGTAACCCAATACCCAAGGATGAAGGATTTTGGATGATGTACTTTGATGGTTCAAGATCGAAATAAGGTTTAGAGGTAGGTATCATATTAACAAATTTAATTGGTAAACAATATTTATCACATTACAAACTTTAATTTACATGCACTAATAATCTTGCATAGTATGGGGCCTTGATCTTAGGGCTTCAATTCACCATCAAACATAAGGTAAGTAAATTTTTGGTCTATGGTGATTCAAAATTAGTCATTAAGAAGGTATGTAGTTAGTATCAATGCAATATTTTTTATTTGAATAAATATAAGCTTAGATTATGTTATTTGATTGAGATTTTTAAAGCATTTAACATTATCTTTGTCCCCAGGGATCAAAATTGGTTGGTTGATGTGTTCACTTCAACAACATTAAATCTATCCCTACTTGAGGCTCTCAAATTATATAATTTTATATTCAAAATGATATCATGCCCTTTCATGCAAGACAATATCAATCACTTCCATGTGTTTGTTGATGATAAACAAATCATCAATTTCATGACTAGTTCTAGAATCTTTGAGTCACACATAATTGAAAAACAAGAAGAAGAGTTTATAAAGGAGGTTAGAAGAAGGAAATATGAAATAATAAAACTTAATAATAATACAATCCATGAGGGCATGGTCTCTTTAGAAAGGATATTCGATCAAGATAAGTCAACAAGTGATACTAAGGTGCCCAAAATAAGTGGAAAATATTACGAGAAAATTATTTTGGGATCATCGAGAAATCCCCAAAACATCAACATCAGGTTGGTCTATACCAAGGAAGAGTTGATAAATGCTACTAAAATATTTTTCAAATTCAAGGACATCCTTATGTGGTCTTATGAAGATATCAAAGTATTTGACACTTAGGTTATCACTCACACAATCCCTTTAGGCAAAGACATAGACCAATAAAACCCATTATATATCCTCTCATTTATAAGAAGGTAAAAAATTTATTAGATTCAAGAAATACTTTCTTGACTAGACACTCCATATGGGTGTCTAACTTGGTCCCAGTCAAGAAAAAGAATAGTGAAAATGGACTCTACATGGACTTCTAAAACCTCAACAGATCTTCTAAAAAATATAACTACCCATGTCCCTCTTTAGATGAATCAATGCAAATTGTTAGTGGCTCTTAAATGATGTATTTCTTAGATGTCTTATTTGGTTACAACTAAGTTTTGGTCAACAAAAAAGACATGATGAAGACATTTCACAACCAAGTGTGAAACGTTCACATATAGAAGGATACCTTTTAGAGTCATCAATGTTGGGGATACCTTTCAGCATGTCACAGATCATGCATTCCAAGGACTGATTGGTAAGTGAATTATTATTTACATGGATTACTTATCCATTTTTCTAAAAAATAGGAAATATCACATGATCCACCTTTAACATATTCTAGATAAATGTGGTACCTTTTCTATCTCCTTGAACCCCAAGAAAATTATCTTTTGTGTAATTGAAGGAAATCTCTTGGGACACATAATCATGAAGGATGGTATTTCTATTGAACCTGACATAATTAATTTTATTTTTAATGTTGATTTTCCTAATAGTAAAAAATAGCTAAAATCATTTTTGGAAAAATTAACTTCATATGTAAATTCATTTCAGGTTTTAACAAAATTGTCAGACCCCTACATGCTATGTTGAAAAATGATGTGAAGATTTATTGGATTTTTGAGGCTATGAAATCTTTACAAGACATCAAGGAATCCATATTACAAGCACCCATGTTAATTACCCCAAATTTAGGTAAAGACTTCTACCTTTATTCTTTTGATTTTGATCGCATGATAATTTTTGTCTTAATGCAAAAAGTGAATGACAAAGAACACCTAATCACATTTATGAGTAAAAATTTAAATGATGATGAATTTTAATATCCCCTTATAGATAAACAAGTTTACACTTTGGTAAATGTCATAAAAAAATTTAAACATTACATCCTTAGAAACAAGATTCACACCATTGTACATGACCTTCACAACAAGCTTATGCTTAAATAGAATGAGTTAGAGGAAATATGAGGGAAGTGGATGACTAAGATCCAATAATAAAACATATAA
>JARHVA010007566.1:600000-617500 GCA_037957365.1 Torreya grandis
AGTGATTGGTTAGTTCCTCAAAGTACATTTCTAAAGTTTTTAGAATAAAATTGAAGATCCACATAGACTTTAAATAAAATAAAGTTAAATAAATTTCCATTTATAACTCATGTTGCTCAATTTGATTATGAATTTGAATTTTAAATATTACCATCTCAAAATGATAGGTTCACCTTTAGTTGTTATCTTCTAAGAATTCAAAATAATTTTATGAATTTTCTAAGGACTTATATGCATTCCTCCACTATTACAAAATCTAAAATCTTGTTAGTCACATAATTTGGAACCATGGATGAAGTTGAAACATATATAGTTAATAAATAAGAACAAGTTCCATTCTTCTATTCTTATGGGATAAACATCATCTTTTAGGATAACAATTTAATCTCTGTTACATTGGATATTGAAGATAAACATAATAATGACTTTTTATACAATGTATAAAAGACTATGGACAAAAACAATGATGATGATGAAGCTTGGAATGAAGCTAAGGATAAACTGGATATTTTGGTGCTCAAATTTATAGGCTTACACAAGGCAACATCTAACCTAGAGGTACTCCCCTCTGTAGACTAGGTCTACCACATGTTTCTTCAGTCTAGTTGCATTAATAATATGATTAAATATTTGAATTTAGGCCAAGACATTGCCTTCATAGTTAGGATAGCCTCTCAATCTCACTATGATCTACTCAAACTAGATATTGTATATAATCAATAAATTATGACTCTATGGCTATGAACCCATGATATTAGGGAGGTTTTGAGACATTGGGTTGAGAACAAAGGAAATTTTGTATACAAAACCAAAATTAGCCAAATTCCCATCACCTAATTAATAAAGGGAGTATTAATTTGAATGACCATAATGAATTGGTTACATGGGGTTCAAGATGTAGGTCATGTGGATGATAAATGGATTCCACTTCTATCTATGATAATAGATGATGTAAAGACTCCCCCTTGGGGATAAATTATATTCTATAACTTGGCAGGACATATCAAAAAGGTTATGGCCAACTAGGGAGATCATTTCTACATGATGTCTTGCCTGATGGATACCATCTACAGTACCCAAAAATTCCCTCAATTCACCAATTGGGATCCCAAGATAAAATTAATTATGCCGCATACCTTCATGAAGGTCAGAGTGTACAAATACAAGCATGAGATGAGGGCCATAACTAAAATTTTCTACTCTTTAGTGTATAGAGAAATCCATAAAAATCCCATGCCTAGACTATTAGAGGAAATTTGATAAACCCTAAGCACCCTGAGATCCTAATGGTACTACCCAAATTATAGAGTTGTGAGGATAGTTAGAATCAAGATATCCCCACTCAAGTTTCCCATTACAATGTTAGGTAAGTTGGCTAAACAAGAAACTATTTTTTAGTTACTCACAAGGGTGGATAGATTATGTAAAAATAAAAAAAGAGTATTGGTTTAACCTTAAGTATCTAACATTGGTTAGTTTTGCATTAAAAAATATAACTCTATCATTTTGTATTCTAAGCAAAGGCCCACTTTTGATTTGGAAAGAGATAGAAATAGTTAGTGGGACCCTAAGCATATAAATTTAAAACATTACATCAACAATAGGTCAGCCTTGAGCATCATCTACCATCATGAGCCTAAAGATGAGGATATATTCTACATCAGTACTTCCAATGATAAAGAGGTAAAGTAGATATTTAAAGATGCTACATTCCTCTTGTTAATGGTAGATTTAAAGATGTAGGTTTTTATGAAGTTTTCAAGCCTAAGATTACTCAATTAGGTCTATCTAGATCATTAATTCATGTTTCTAGTATTGAATAAGAGATACCAACTAACCCTCAACTTAGTCAAAGGATCTTAAAAACATTATATCCCACTTTGGGAAAGAGAAGAGCTAAGCTTGAAACACATATTGAGTAGGTCTCTAATTTGGAAGCCACATCTAGCAACCCATCCTAGGTCCATAATGTTATTTTAATGCATAAATATCCTTCTATGGTGCGTCATTCATCTTCAATTGAGGAAATAATCCCCCTAATTAAACACCAACATCTCCCACACTATAACTTCCTCCCCTACTTCTTGTCAAGGAGGAACTAGGTACGATAAGTCAAGAATGTGTTTATTTGCCTCCATTATTTCGAAGTAGCCATCACTTGGGTATTTTTTGTGAGCCCCCAACACTAGACAACATGAACCTAATGCCCTTCATGTCCTTCATTATACCTATGATCATGTCCATGACTATATCTTCACCCACTATCCACCCTTTTGTCATATAATCCACTTCAAAGGTCTTTATGATGTCCAATCTAACTCCAATTATGCCAAGGCCCATGCCTAGGCCCAACCCTCAATTACCAAAGTGGAGGCCTACTATTTTCATACCTCAAGTTCCTTTGTTCCCATAACTTTCTCCATCTATCACTAATTCTTTATCATATTTATAAATGACACTTCCCACTCCATTCCCTAGTTCTACCTTAATCCTAGTCACCTCCATTGTTACTTCCCAGACATCTACCTTCCAAGAAATGACACCAACTCATCAAATTCTACCATATAATTAATATTAAAGGGACATTTTAGATAAATATTGGATAAAACAAATGTGTTTGTCCATAATAGAAAGGAAGGATTGGGTTATAATAGACCCTCCATATATCTCACTACAATTTGACAAGAAGTCTAGAGTAATGAAGAGGCTAGCCAAAAGGAAGGTAACTCATCAAAATCAGACAATTATATATGAGTTTTAAGAAACCCTATTTGCATTATCCAATATTAAAAGAGATAAGCTATCCAAAACCAATAATATAAATAAGACCCCCTCTCATTTTTAAAGGCATATTGTGATGTATCCATAAAATTATTAAAAGTAATGAAACCAAGAATAACTGAGCTAAAACAACAACATAAAGCCACATTACCATTGGAGACTATCATAATGGTGGAATGGTAATTTGAGGTCATGTTTAATACACTAAATAATTTAGCTTAGTATAAAGTAAAAGGGGATGAAGTCTACAACATAATTCTTAAGGTAGAGATCACCTATGAGATTTATGAAAACAAAGTAATGAACTTGGTCAATTTGATTAGGATGAAGAAATTTGAGGATTTGAACCTAATAACCTTAGAGGATTTAAGAATTACTCAATATTATATCATTGGGAAAAGGAATTTATTAAACCAATGGATTGATGATATGAGATATGTGGGTTAGTCTCTCACCCATTTGGGTGACAGTGTTATAACTCTACTCAAAAAGGATGAAATCACACACCTTGTAAATATGGATAGTTCCATCATCAGCAAGGAAGCTTTTAGATCCCAACTCCAAAATTTAATTATCAATTTTAGGAATCATGTTATGGATAGAGGAGTTAAATTTGGACAAGATATGATAGATTTGGCATCATTGGCCAATCAAATAATAGAACAGGTAGTGGTAATCAATGAGATTGTACGACCTCCCTTGAACAAACATGATGTAATGTTAGGTCTCACAATCAAATTTCTAAAGGAACCCATTATATACTTTAAATTTATTGATAGTGATTATAATAAATGCTCTAAGGCATGGAAAGGATAGATAGAAGTTGAGATGCAGGTAAGTATCAAGCCACATATGGTCACTATAGTAGTTTCTTCCTCTTTGGCACCTTTTAAAATTTCTTCTTCAGCTACACTTAGAGATTCATCATCCTCAACATCAACAATATCTTAGCCTATAATATGAAGGGAAAGATATTCATTTTTTAAGCTTTATTTTGATGAATTTCATGTCCTATTTATAATCAATATATTTTAAAAGATTCCCTCTTTGAATAGGGAATATTCTTTAGTTTTTTTATAACATAAGGGACTTCTATCCACTGACAAATGTCATGTATCCAATTATTTTGTAACCAATGTAACCATATTAGGCATAAAAGAGGCCTATATAGAATGTTTGTCCCCTTTATTTATACTTTAGAAATAGAAATTTGTGAATTAATGCAAATAGAAAGAGGAATTCTATCAATTTGTTCACTATTTCATTGCTTTCATATTTTTTTCTCAAGATTTATAAATGATAGATGATTTCATTTTTTTTATGGTTAAATCATATAGTAGTGTTTCCAATGCATCTCATTATTTTGTGTTTTCTTCTAGTCTAACAAAATTGGTCTTTATATACTTTGTTTCCCTTTTATTCTACAAACAAATGTGTCTAAGGTATTTTTTTATGGATAGTAATTTTTAAATCATACGTGCTTATATATGTGAATTTTATTAAACCTAGAATCACCACTACATTGATGATATTTTGATGCAATCACTAGAACACTATGAATTTTAGTTTTATTTAAATTGTTATTAGAAAAAACTTAAGGAAATTGGTTTGTCTTTTTTATTGCAAGGCAAATCTTATTTTATACTCAACCCTTCTCTCCTTTTTTTTATTTTTTTAACATGAATCACCTTAGAATATTGTTAATTGTAAATATTCACCTATTTATTTAATTTTGGGTGATAATTTGCAAGATTAAAGTATTTTTTTATCATAACAACAAGAAGAAATTTTAGATAAATTGTGTCACTACAAAGCTAATATTGTCCCTACAGTAGGGTCTACTAGCAGACTAAAGGTGGTAGTCATATAATCATTCCAAAAAAAAAAAATTAATCCCTAAGGTCATAGGTTAATATTTTTTAATCATTGCATCCTTGACATAGATGTACATCGAGAATAATAATATGTGAAACTTGTAAATTTTGATCTTGGAACTACTTTACATATGGTTATGAATATGCATTCATGTGTGTGTGTGAATATGTACTCAAGTTTTTTTTAAATTTAGTGCATATGCATGTCATATTCTCTAAATCTATACAAATATTCTAATGTCTATCATGTAACTTATATTTTAATTGATTTGAAAATTTAAACCATACACTTTGTTATCAAATTTTATTTTTTAATTAGTTTTAATATTTGAAATATGTAATTTATAATAGAATCTTATTTTTGAATGAATTTGAATATTTGAAATCCACACTTATAAATTTGGAATTTTTGGTTTAATTATATCTTTTAAATATGTAATATCATAGAATTTGATTTTTATACTCATGAAGGATTGAATATATTGTTAGAGGTATAATCATTGAGAGGGGGGGGTGAATAAGTGAGCCGAAATATTTCAAATTTAGTTCCAATCCTTCCAAACTCTTAATCAGTCAATACATACATTCATGAGCCATAAACATCATTCATATGAATGGATAAGAAAGACAATGCAAGATCAAGCACATAATGCATGACATACATGAGAAACCCTCTTAGGGAATAAAACCCACTAGAACCTATAATTGGACTACTATTCTATAATAAAAATATCCAATTTTGACCAACAAGCTGTTGATCAAAGAATTACCATTCCTAATTTTAGTGAGACTACAATCCCACAAGGAGATACTATACTTTTAGCGAGTTTCACCTTATAATGAGGAAACAACAACCTTAGATGTTGAGCATCCATAACAACACCTATAAACACATCTCCTCAACATAGATTACCTACCAATCTAATGGAGATACAAAGTATATATTCTCTCTTCAACTCTACATGCTCAATGCATACAAATCAACCTTTTGGATCACTCTGCACTTCTAAGTAACAACTCTGTCAACATAACACTCCTTATTGATTAATTCACATTACATACTTGAACCAACACACAAATATCAATTATGACACATTACATATCCCAACTATCACCACTCTAAAACTCTACACACTTAACGCATCCTTCACAGCAACAACTCTATCATAGCTTCAACAACATGAGTAGATGGTTATACGCATAGACCACACACTGATCTACCTCTCAAATCAGCCACCAATCTCAAATAAACATCAAAAATTATTCACTCATTATCAAGACATCCAAAACATCCTTTTGGATCACTCTAGACCTCTTTGCTCATGCTCAACCTGTAAAAGCACTATTCTAACCTTAGAAACATGACCTATAGGTCATACACATAGTACTTAATCTAATTTTATTATCAACCCATAAATCAGTCACACTTGGCCTTCTTAATTATTTTATTCAACATGCACACCACACCCAAATCATATAAGTCTAGAAATAATCACATTTGGTTTCACTATAGATAGAGCATTCATGATAATCACTACCTTGTTTGGCCATTATACATGCCTTATCCCTTAAGGCATATTTCACATGAAGACATAGCTCAATACAATATTCATAAGTCATCCATATCATAAATGGGTCACCCTTAAGCAACCACACCTTTTAATAAGCCCCTTGTAGCTCTTATAGGTTTCATAGAGACCTATTCGCCCATTTAGCTCACCTTCGAGAAAAACACTAACACAAGACCACTTTAAAATACATTGGTCCACTCCTTATGTCCCCTTAGACATATTAAAATGATCATAGTCATCTTATATGACCTCTGCATATGATCAAACAACTGAAATGGAGACCTCGTATATAGGAACACCATTACTAAACATATAGTCAACTTCTTAAGCATTGTTCATACACAAGATATATTGAACACTCCTCCAAAATACTCATAGACTATCCTCAAAGATAATATAACATGTTATAATATATAATTCATCATGAGACATCAAAACAACCTCAACACAAGTTCAAATATCCTTTTTAGATCACTTGCAGAACAAGCATGAACACATAGTCAACTTCTAGGCTTAATATCTTTGATAGTACTCACTTTCAGATCTTCAAATCTATATATCCATATGCATATTGGAGTCCTCTACCACTTTTATTTTTATATCACTAAAAAATTTTACTTATATTAAAATATATGGACAAAATATAGAGATCTACTTTTCCTTGTGTTAAATTCAAATATTTGAATTCAAATGGTCATAGTTAACCTCCAAACATAATGCTCAAATCTCATGCCTCCTCATCTCTGATAAAAAGTGCACCATCAATGTTGTTTGATATTTAACACATGGTCCACCAATGCTAAACATTAAATCTTGGTGACTTTTACCTCATATCATACAATCTCAAAATGTTGACTCAATGTACTTCACTGATCTCTATGGATCAACCAGGTCTTTAATGATCAATGTTCATCATTTGATTAATCTATATAAATTCCCACTTGCCATTGGATCCTTATCCTTCACCTTTGTTCAATAATTAAAAAATGTGTACCTATCCTCATCTCACTTATTTATAAATTTTTGGATCAATGTGCACTATTGATCTTGCTTGATCTTTAACTCTTACATAAATGACTATGGAGACCCTTTCAATATACTTGGAAGGCCAACTTTGAACTGCAATAACTTATTTTGTGCTTACTCACATTATCTAAAATTTAGACAAGATGATATCCTCACATAAGAGAATATAACCATATAACACAATAATTTTGGAACCCTCACATGTGAAAGATATAACGCCATTAAAATACCTTCTCAAAATCTTCTATGACAGAGCCAACTTTGTCACAACCTGCCTAAGAGGCAAACTTTGAGCATGCATAACTTTTGCCACACTTTAGTGCATGATCTCAAATTTAGAATAAATCATCTATGCTCAAAACTAAACAAACCCATATGAATAATTTTTATTTAAAACTTCACATATGTAATATATAACATCATCAAAATTATCACTCGACTCTTTTTTGCCTTATGCAAATTTGGCAAAGTATGGAAAAACATAGTCAAACTACTGGGGAGCCTAACTTTGTATATGGATATCTTTTGATGTGTTTAATTGCATAATCTAAATTTTAGTGAAAAAAAACTAGGTCTAAAAATTAAAAAACCCATATTATCACCTTCCCTTTAAATATCCATATGTGTAATATGTTCCATCATCAAATTGATTACTTGGCTCTTCCTAGCTATATTGCAAATTTGGCTAAATATGGGAAAACAATGAATTCTAATTGAGAAGCCAACTTTGCACCCTCATATATTTTACCATTCTTAAATTCATGACTTTAAATTTAGTACATAATAATTAGGGACTAATATGATCATAAACATATGACATACTCCCCTTGACTCATTCCCACATGGCAATGGTAATGTCATCAAACTGCCTACTCAATTTTTTTGCCACTGGACCCAAAGTGTCTAGATGATAACTATGGACAAGAAGATGAAATACACTCATGCACACAATATATAAAATAATATATAATATATTATGTACATATTTCACATGATCAAAACTCCATACTCATCCCTAAACATCTCTAGCCATATCAACACTGAAGATTAACCAAGCTTCTTTCAAGCATACTTAAAATAGGCACATTTCACACTTTGTCATTATCACTTAAGATATCAAAACACTTCATACACTCACTATTATACCTCCATGGCATCATCATGACAACTCTCCAACAATCTCCTCCTTTTTCATTGATGTCAACTTCCATCATATATAGCAATATACAACTCACCTTCTCTCTCTTCAAACACTCCCACAACACTTTCTAGCCCTTTGACACAATGAAAAAGTGGGAACCAACTGATCCTAAAGATCTAAAAATACTAAAATATGAAATTACCATCTTATAAATATGATACAAACTCCCCCTTACCTTGAGCCTACTTCTACTTACCTTGATAAACTCCTCTTGATCTATGCCACCACTATTCAATCAAGCATTGCAACCAATAAATAAAGAACACAAAAAAACATATAAATATAATGTAACTCACCATGAAACATGTGAAAATGACTCCCCCTAATATTTTTGAGTAATTTCACCACTTGAGTATCTTTAGATCTCCATACACCATGAGGAACCAACATACAGGCTTACTAACCTTTTCTCTCAATATACCATAAGGACCATCAATAGAACCTCATGCCACTTACCAAATAGGAAACATGCACTAAACCAACTTGATAACTCACCTTGAAACACACATACCTTTCTCTTTTGTATATACTAAGTAAAAAACACTCTTCTTAAAACTAGGCATGTCAAGCCTCCTTATAACCCTACCTAGAATTTGTAGAGCCCACAAATTCAAATAAACACATCTTCAGGACTTGAAACTTCATATATAGATAAATATCATATGCCCCCTCAAGGAAACCAATTTAAAATAACAAGTTCATCCTAAACAACATACATACTTTATAAACCTACTACTTAATTATGCCTTAAATTTGATAAAAGCTTGAATAATTTGATAACTACAAACCTTAAAATATATTTGAAGCTTGATTTGACCACCCATTTGTCCCATTCAAAAATTTAATAATAAATATACCTCAATTCATAAGGTATAACATATTTTTAACACAACCCAAAACTGTAGAATCTTAAAACAAACAAGGTCAACAGACCTCCTTATAGTCAATGCACACCTCTAAAAATTATTAAATAGATAGAGACACCCATCACACACTTATGGACCAAGATTTTACATTCCACACCATTGGTAACCCATACATTTGATAACCCATTTTAGGTCCACTTACCCTTAAGACAAAAACTGAGAAAACCAAGAGCACTCAAAAATATTCAATTAGCACATACATACCATTAAACCTCAAAAACACCTAGAGCACACCACAAATAAATTCACAGACCTTTTTAAGCACCAAACACTTCTTGATAATCCATCAATATCATTAAGCCACCTGGAACCATCCATTCTGACCTTGTATTATAGCTCCACATATCTTTGGAGAAAACACATGAACTTGTTGGTCCCCCTTAACCAAAGACTTTCTCTTATTGGCATTATCATATTGATCATGCACAATTACTTCTCCACACCTTCTTACTCAAATTCATCTACTCAATCCTTTGATCCTAGGACATTACCAATTACAAATCTCCCCCTAACTTCATTCTTCATCAAGAATATGACATCTTTAACAAGTATTTAAATACTCTATACCAGAACATCTAAACCATGATCAACAAGCTAACTCCTTCTCAATATAGGACCACTGAGATTCTTTACAAACTTATTTTCTCCAATAGATAGATATATAAAAAGAATGCACAAACATACCTCATTTTCATACCTTCTCATCAAAATAATATCTGACAGCCACCAAACTTCCTCTAACTAACAATTTTCTCCTTGAAGCCTTGATAGAGACATTCTTTTAACATAGAGATAATAAAAGTATCAAAACTTAAGAGACTCCCATATCTCCATATCTTTCCTTAATTTATAGTCATGCTTGACTTTAACTAAATGCTTGATTTCAAACTTTTCTTCACATTTGTCAATAAATGCTATTAGTAGAAACTCTTGACTCTTCTTCATTTTTTATTCTTTTTCCACCTTATAAAATAAGCCATCAAGACTCTTGGACTCAACAAGGTTATTCTTCTTAATCTTTACTACCTCAGGTCTCCATACCATAGTTTGACTCTCCTTGTATTCTACATCCATCTTACCTACTTGATCCTTGAGCTTATATTGATTTGAAATATAGCCTTCTAGAGAAAATTTATTGTCATTTTTATGACTAAAATAATTGGTAGTGATAAAATTTGGTTTCCATACCTGATTTGTCCTTTCTTAAACCTTCTAGAAGCATTATATCCTTTGACATACCTTGAATACCTCTTAACACCATTTGGATATAATCTAGAAATATGTCCACTCTTATGACAACTGAAATAAATAACATCATTCAACATACCTCTTGACTGATCTAGGCTATGATTTATCCAAGACCAATTGCTTCTTCTTCCAAGGCTACATGAGGACACATTCTTGACTGACTTTTTTTTATAGTCCTTAGCTCTATGACCATACTTACTACATAAATAAAAATGACCATGAAATAATTTATCATACCTTAAATAATTTGGTTATTTAATAGACCTTATTGTATTTATCTTGACCTAATATTAATTCTTTTGATCTTCTTCAAGCTTGTTTATCTTGACAATAGATTTTTCATGCTCATCTATCAATGAACCTAGCTTTGTTTCCAATTGAATGCTCTCATCCTCTTTAGCTCTTATACTTGAAATTGTAACCATTAACTAACCTCTGAGAACCTAGATAGTCTTCTTATCACTCTTAGCTTATTTAGCCATGTCATCCTTTATTCTACATATTTTCTCTATCATACTTCCCTCAACATATCTGACTTATTCTTTAAGACCTTTGATCATATACCTTATCTTGTGATTCCTCTTCTTTTGCTCCTTTAGTTCACCAAGTGTACTCATGAGCTCAGATTCTAGATTAACTTCTTATTCCTCACTTTCATCTTCTCTACTATTATGACAAGATTCTTTAGCAAACATGATGTCCTTTTCTTCTAAACACAAACTTGTCTTGGCATCTACTAGATGAATCTTGAGATCATTGATAGTATTCTCATCTTATTTGGCATATCTCTTCAAACTACATATCTATTCTTTAAGTTCCCTGATCATAGCCTTCCATTATTGATTTTATTTATTCAACTGCTTAGCCATCTTTGTACCAACTTAGGATCACCTTTAATTTGTTAGGCTTCCTCCAAAGGACATGCTCTAATACCAATTATTAGAGGTAAAATCACTGAGAGGGGGGTGAATTAGTGAGCCCAGATATTTCAACTTCAATTCCAATCCTTTTAAATTATTAATTAGTCAATATATACATTCATGAGGCATACACATCATTCATAGCAATAGATAACAAAGATAATGCAAGATCAAACATAGAACACATGACATACTAGGAAACCCTCTTAGGGAATAAAACCCATTAGAAGTTGCAATTATACTATTATCCTATAATAACAAGATTCAATTTAGACCAGCAAGAAAATTTTTGATGAACTACCATTCCTAATTTTAGTGAGACTATACTCCCACAAGGACCTACTACACCTATCTAGTTGAACCCCAACAACAACTAGACTTTTAGAAAGTTTCACCTTGAAAGGAGGAAACAACCCCCTTAGATGTTGAGCACCCATAATGACACATATGAACACATCTCCTCAACATTGATTACCTACCAATCTAATGGAGATACAAAGTATATCATCTCTCTTCAACTTTACATTTTCAATAGATTTAAAGCCACCTTTTGGACCACTCTACACTTCTCAATAATAACTCTATCACCACAACACTCCCTATTGATTAAATCACATTACATACTTTAACCAACACACAAAGAATAATTAGGACACATTATATATCCCAGATATCCCCACTCTTCAACTCTACACACCAGTGCATCCTTCATAGCAACAAATCTATCATAACTTCAATAACATGACTATATGGTCATATAAATAGTCCACACACTAATTTTCCTCTCAAATCAACCAAAAAGTTAACATAAACATAATCAATTCTTCACTCATTCTTAAGACATCCAAAACATCCTTTTAGATCACTCTAGACCTTTTTTCTCATTCTCAACCTATAATAGCACTATTCTAACTTCAAAAACATGACCTACAAGTCATACACATAATCATTAATCTAATTTGATTCTCAACCCATCTATTGGACACACTCAACCTCCTTACTTCTTCACTTCAATACTCACACCACACCCAAGTCACACAAGTCTATAAACCATCACATTTGGTTTCACTATAGATAGAGCATTCATGATAATCACTACCTTGGTTAGCTATTAGGCATGCTTTATCCCTTAAGGCATGTTTCACATGAAGACAAAACTTAATAAAATCTTCATAGGTTAGACATAGCATATATGGGTCACCCTTAAGTAGCTACACCTTTTAAAAAGGCCCTTGTAGATATTTTAGGTTTCATGGAGGCCCATTTACCCATTTAGCTCACCCTTTCACAAACAAATAACACAAAACCACTTTAAAATACATGGGTCCACTCTTTATTTCCCCTAAGACATCCTCAAATGATCACATTCATCTTAGGTCACCTCTATGTATGCTCAAACAACTCAAACAGAGACCTCATACACAATAACACCATTATTGAACATATATTCAACTTTTTAAATATTATTTATACTCAATATAGATTTAAAACTCCTCCAAAATAATCATAGAGCATCCTCATGGAGTCTAAAACATGATTTAATAGCTAATACATCATTAGACATTGAAACAACATCAACACAAGCTCAAATATCCTTCTCAAGTCACTTTCATAACAAGCACAAACACATAGTCAACTTATATCCTTAATATATTTGACTATATTCACTTTCAAATCTTCAAATCTATATATTCAAATGTACCTTGGAGTCCTCTACTACTTTGTATTTTATAGCACCAGTAAATTGGACTTTTACCAAAAGATATGGATAAAATATAGAGCTCTAATTTTCCCTATGTTAAATTCAAATATTTAAATCCAAAGAGTCATAGTTAACCTTCAAATACAATGATTGAATCTCATGTCCCCTCAGCTCAAATTTAAAATGCACCATCAATCTTGTTTTATATTTAACACATAGTCTACCAATGTTAAATGTTAAACCTTAGTCACTTTAACCTCATCTAGTGCATTCTCAAAATGTTGACTCAATGCACTCCATCAATCTCTGTGGATCAACCAGGTCTTTAATGATCATTTTTCACCATTAGATCAATTTTTATGAATACCCACTCATTATTAGATCCTTATCTAATACATTTGCTTAATCATTAAACATTATGCACCTATCCTCATCTCATTACTTCATGACTTCTTGGAGCAACATGCACTATTGATCTTGCTCAATTTTTAACTCTTGAAAAAATGACTATGGGGACCCTTTCAGTATGCATGGAAGGCCAACTTTGAACCTCAATAACTTCTTTTGTGCTTACTCACATGATCTAAAATTTAGACTGGATGATCTCCTCATATAGGATAATCCAACCATGTGACACACTACTCCTGAAACCTCATGCATGTGAGATATAACACCATTAAAATGCCTTCTAAAAATCTTATGTCACAGAGCCAACTATATCAAAACCTACTTGAGAGGCCAACTTTGAGTATGTATAACTTTTGTTATGCTTTAGTGCATGATCTCAAATTTAGTAAAAATCATCTATGATCAAAACTAAACAAACCTATATGATTAGTTTCTCCTGACACCTTCACATGTAAAATATATAACATCATCAAAATTCTCACTCAAATCTTTCTTACCTTATGCAAACTTGGATATGGAAAAAAATAGTCAAACTACCTAAGAGCCCAAATTTGCATATGCATATATTTTGGTGCATTTTATTGTATGATCTAAATTTTAGTGAAAATAAACTAGGTCCAAAAACAAACAAACCCATATGATCATATTCTCCTAAAATTTCCATATTTTTGAGATATTCCATCATCAAACTACTTACTCAACTCTTTTTGGCCATATTGCAAATATGGCTATGGGAACCAATGAATTTTGACTGAGAATCCAACTTATCACCCTCATATATTTGATTATGTTTTAATATATGAATTGATACATAGCACATAAAAACTAGGGACTACTATGATCACAAACATATGACCAACTCCCCTTGACTCATTCCCATGTGGCAATGGTGACATCATCAAATTACCTACTCATATTTTCTACCACTAGACCCAAAGTGTCTAGATGAGAAATATGGAAAACTAGATTAAATCCACTCATGAACATAAGCTCTTAAAGTATAGATAATATCTTAAGGGCCTATATCACCTTCTCAAAACTCCATACTCATCCCTGAACATCTCTAGCCATGTCAACACTGAAGATCAACTAAGCCTCCTTCAAGCATACTTAAAATAGGCACATTACACACTTTATCATTATCACTTAGGCGATCAAAGTAATTCATCCACTCACTAAAATACCTCCATGAATCACCATGACATCATCATGATAAATCTCCAACATCTCTAAGATAATATCATTGTAATTCCCCCTTTTGAGATTAAGGATATAGATTATAAGTCACTGATCTCAAAATAAGAGTTATTTTTTTCATTTAATAAAGATATAATCATGTGTAGTCATGTCAACATGTTTAGATTATGTCATCATATAAATGTAATTATCATTGAGTCATGTATGTAACATATTGAATTCAAGGAATACAAATTTTATGTATAGATAGATATAGAAATAAAACATGTAGTAAAGTAACCATATAAAAAGTAAAAATCACACTAAAGGTGTATGATATGTATTATGGCACCACTAATTAAGCTCACCAATTATAACACATAATTTCATGTAATTTCACACATAAATCCAAGGGATTCATATAAGGGACATGTTTAAATGTCATACATAGAAGAAAAAAATGCACACAAAGGTCCATGGCCCACAATAAATTGGCATGTTCAAATGTATGATAGACCAATTCAATAAGGACAAAAGACACAAGAATTTAGGAATGTTAAAATGTTGTACATACTATTAATATATTTCACACATAGGGATAAGGGCTAAACACATTAAGTAATGTCTATCCTATCATGGAAGAAATTAAACAACATCAAAGGATCATAAAACAAGTGAAAACTAGTCTACACCATCCATACATTTTAATATCACATCATAGAAAAGTATCATATCCTTATATCACAATGTAATATATGATTAATTAAAAAGACACCAGTAATATATGTAGCTAAACATGGTAGAGAGATATAACTTGTGATAATGCAACTTTTAGAATAATATGACCCTAATCTATGCATAGACATTGGGTATACTGGAGTCCAACATCTAGGAATCCATGTTTAGTATGTGTGTCGTACATCACACTTGCATACCTATTGAAATGCATGTGCATGAAAAGTAATATATTGTTTACCAGAATATGTGATAAATAACATATGTAAATTAGTAAACTAGAAATTCATGTCATGCTTAGGTCTTATTTTTTATTTTTGAGAATATTGTGAATAATTTTGTATTTTAAATATTTGATTATTTTTTGAATTTTGGGGAATTTTTTATTTTTTACTTTTTTACATATATTTAAAGGAAAGTAAGAAGGCTTTGAAGACAAAATAAAAGTATGAATATTAAAAGCTACAACATGTATCAAGGAAATAGTATTCATTATATGTGATAGCATGGCAATGTGGAGAGAGTGAAATAAAATAATGTGTCCTCATTGTATATGTGTATCACAAAAATGTAACTCAATATTGTATGTGGAGATAAAAATATATATGCCCCCAGTGGACAAGAATCAATTTATTTTCATTTGATATGTAGATGTATATTATCATGCAAACTCAAATAGAATCCAAAGTATGTGTAGATAGTAAATATGTGGGCATGAGCATGTAACATGCTTCCAAAGTTGTACATTATAACTATTTCCAGAAAAGTATCACAAATGTTTAGATAAAAGTAGAAAATAAAAATAAAAGGGAAGAAAAATCCAAGGGTTAGAATAATTTTTTATGTGAAATCTTATTTACACATGTGTGTCATGATATGATGGTTGGTATATATGAGGAAGCTATGTAAAGTGGAAAATATTAAATCTTAAACAATGACTTGGTCAATAGGACATTCCTTTGGATTCCTTGCATAACATATGTAATCACCTTCTATGCTTTATTTTAAGCCACTAATTGAGATGGTATGGTTATGTGTCATCAATAGTATCATAACAATTTTTGAATAACCATTATCATAATCATCTTGTTGGTCCTAAAATTGTAGTATGTCTCTTTAATCATTCTCTCTCTCTCTCTCTCTCTCTATATATATATATATATATATATATATATATATATATATAACCAATTGCACCATTATGTGGTATTAATTTATTTGGTTTTAAAAATGTGTTGTACACATGTGTGCCATGATATGATGGTGGTTATATATGATGAATATATTTATAGTGTAAAATATTAAATCTTAATCAATGACTTGGTTAATAGGAAATTAGTATGGAGTCCCTACATAACATATGTAATCACCATCTAAATTTTGTGTTAAGCCATAAATTGAGATGGGATGCCAATGTATAGGTTATGTGTCAACCATAGTATCATACCAATATTTTTTGTAACCATGATAACAATCACATTTTTGGTCCTAAAATTGTGTTATGTCGTAATTGGCATTGTGTGTGTGTGTGTGTGTGTGTGTGTAAAACCAACTACACCATACTATGGTATTGAATTTATTGATTTATTTTATTTTCCAAATGTATTGTATCATGTGCCTTAGTTGTGATAATACTAGTTATATTTATTAGAATATTTATGTAAGAGATATTTTTTGTTTTGTATTATTTATTTATATATTCATCCTCTCTTTAAAAGGTAACCATTTTATCTTCATGCTCAAATGTGATGTAATCATTATCTTTACGCAATGTTCCCCTATTTCTCTCATTTATGATTTTCCTGATTTTTCATTATATTGATCCAAGGTAGGATTGATGTGAAATATGACAAAACATGTTTTTCACCCCAAGTGTTACTTGAAGCTCAATCATTCCAATGCAACACAAAATCCTAGTAATATTACTCAAGT
>JARHVA010007566.1:622500-653593 GCA_037957365.1 Torreya grandis
ATTAGGACTTAATAGCCCTTGTAGGTCTCATGGAAACCTATTCACACATTTATCACTTCATCAAGAAAATTAAAAACATAGGATCACTTTAAAATATATGTGTCCACTACATATAATCTTTAAGACATCTTCAATTTTTTTCTCCCACCAAAACATTCTTATGCTAAAGCACAATTTGCTCAAATAGAATTTTGTACATAATAACATCATGAATGAGCATATAGTCAACTTTTAATCCTTTATTCATACTAAATATGGATTTTTAAAACCTCCAAAATCCACATAGATCATTATAATTAAGTATAAAACACTTTATAATTATTATATCATTTCAAAAAATCAAAATACTATCAATAAAAACTCAATTATCATTCTCAGGTCACTTACAAAACATGGTCAAAAACATTATCAAATTTGAAGCTCTATAAATTCGATTTTAAAAATATTTAAAACTCCTAATTAGATTATTTGGGTTCACCTTAGAATATTTTATACATTTTATTTTTACTACATCAATAAATTCATCTTGGATCAAAATATATATCCCAAAAACTAAGCACTAGTTTTCTTCACAAATTTGAATATTTAAATCCTAATGGTCACTGTATAGACACTAAACATCAAGCACCTTAACCTCATCTCATGATTCTTAAAAGCCAAAAAAAAATACACACCATTAATCTCCTCTAATTAGCTCAATATTTATAATGCAACACTTATCATTGATCTTAGATCATATCTCCTATAATTGTGCCACTTGGCAGCTCTACATGCCTTTTACACATTTGACTTTTGACTCTACTAACACTATCAATCTTTGTTAGTATGAATTCCAACCAACTATTTATCTTCTGTCAACTCAATGAGATAGTGACACTTTTCACCAATGCATTAAATCTTAGATTCTTTGACATTTTTACTAAATGTGCACCATTAGATCAAGTCTAAAAAGATCATGCATATCATTAGATCATTATCTAGTCTGATGAAACACTCACTATTATATATTGATTAGATTAATGCTCACCATTGGATCTGACTAGACAAATTGACCTCAGATTTCAACATAGTTAAAATTGATGGTCTTTGGCCCATCATAGTCTAGAAAAGTAACTTTTAAGGTTTATAACTTGAGGTAGAAAAAACTTCAAGAGTCCAAATCTTTAGGGTACATTATTGGAACTATAAACAACATTTTCATGAAATTTTTTGACCTCATTTGACTTTATGAGTACCTAAAATGAATGCACAAACTTGTTGGTTCATATATATTTGCATGATGTGTATTGATGGTCTAGCTTCTCTTAAGCTATAAGATACATGTTTCTCATTCCAAATGATCAAGTGAAACACTAGAACTTCACCAAGACATTCATGGATGCCTCATGACTTCTTCTTGGTCCTTATAGACCTAAAAATGTGCCATATCTCTCTAAACCATCAATCTAATCACTTTTTAATTAATTCATTAGTATAACATGTTCTCGTTGACATCAATGATAACCTAACATCAATGACCATGTTCAACAATCTCCCCCTTTGTCATTGATGGCAAAACACCCTAAAAATGACTTCATACTCATTTGAACTTCTTCATTTTATTCTTTCTCCCCCTTTGACATTAATGACAAAGGGTCTCTTCCTTAGCAATCCAAAAATCATTCCTCAATAATACGTATTCATTTAAATACTATTAGGATGCTCAAGATACTTAAAATATTTTAGTTATATGAATAAATTGCTTCCCTTTTGGCATGCACTAATATGAACTTAGATTTCTCGGATCCTTAGACTTGATAAACTGCTCATAGATCTTAGAAAGATCCCCCTAACATAAATCTTCATCTTATGTCATCTATTATTTTATATACAGCAATATGAAGTTATTATTTTTTGATCCTTGGACTTATATCCCTATAGAACTCATAATATCTCTTTGATTATGAATGAGGATTCAATACCTTGTCAAAATATATGACTTGGTTTGATCAAGTCATCACATCAATCTTCTTGAATTCACAACTGTAGTAGACATCTTCACACTCTTATCATGACTGAAGCATCTTCATATATGTTCCCCCTTATATTATGCACATCTCTCCAAGCCATTAAATATATTTAGATCCCCCTAACTCCTTGATCCCATATGATCCTAAAAAATCAACTTATCCAACATCAATCTTCAATCTTTAACATACAAACTCAAAATAGTGCTTATGATGACTCAGAGTAAGTCATCCTCAGACTGTTGAACCACTTGAAAGTAAACTCAATATACCAACATGTTCCTTCAATATATTATGAGGTCATCTTGACATCAAGGAAACATTACATCTTCTCAAAATAACTTTCAAGGGAACTAATATAAAATTACTCATTCAAACCACTAACATCTTGATATGTTATAGGAAAATATCATCTACAGAACTTAGAAACGTTTTTAATGATATCAACAACATAGCCTCATGGATACTTCTATATACTTATCTTTAAGAATACAAGAACCTTGTGATGCTATAGGACATTAATTATTTATCAAAACTTCATGAACACCCTCAAGTCAAACTCAAGATAAACACACCTTTCTTTGCATATAGAGCATTTTGATAACACACCATCCTTTATCAGACACTTGAAAATTTCCATTCTCTACCTACAATCCTTTAGAATCAACATCTTCATTCTAATTACCTTTCTTGTCTTGCAACATCAATCAAAGCTCAACAAGCATCCATCATACTTCCTCTTTCTTTCAAATGTCTCCTTGAAGCTTAGAGAGACACAACCCTTTGACATAGTGAGACTAAAAGTCCAAAAACTCAGGAGACTCCCATATCTCCATACTCTCATTTGAATTTCAGTCCTACCTCATCACTAGATTGACTTTAAATGGATCCTTGACTTTATTCTTTACATCAAACTTATCAACATGTATAGATAATAGAAACTCTTGATTTTTCCTCATGTCTATCATGGAAAACAAACCATATTTTTTCTCAGTCTAATATTTCCTAATAGGCTTAGGTTTTCACAACCATTTATGACCTCTTCCTTATACACTAGGAGATCCAAACACCTTATTTTGCTTTGAGAACTCATTCAACCTATTATTGCAATACCTAGTAATGTGAACAACTTTATGACATCTAAAATAAACAAGATCATTGGTACCTTTTTCTTGATGATTATTGTGATCTTTCTTTGATTGATTTCTTCTCCTCTTTCATTCTCTATAAATTTGTCCAAATTCATTGAACTTATCTTGACTTGATTGTCTTTGCTTGTAGAACCTAGTAATGTGACCATTTCATTAACAATTGTAGCAAATAATGTCTTCCATACCTTTTTTTTAATATGGCAGTGATCTCCCTTTGACTGATTACTTCTTCCTACATGGTCCTTTACCCTATGACCAATAAGATGATAAACATAACAATGGCCCATAAAATATTTGGCATACCTTGAAGAATTTGGTTGTCTAATTGGCTTCTTCATTTTATCCTTGACCTAATTTGACTTGTTATCTTTCATGCTACCATCCTCTTTATTTTATTCTGATTTCTTTTATTTCTCTTCAATCTTGCCTATCTTGATTATGACCTTTTCATGCTCATCCTTCAAGGAAACAAGATTATATTTTAATTGAGCACATTCATCTTCTTTACCTCTAATGCTTAAACTTGCAGCCTCTAATTGAATTATGAGATCTCTGATGGTATCCTTATCATCCTCATCCATTTTGAACATGTCATCTTTCAATATACATGTTTTTTATTCAATAATCTTTATATAATCAAGATTGGATTTCAAATCATCATGTTTTTTCTTTAATAATCTTTATATAATCAATATTGGACTTCAACTCATCATAATCACCTTGCTTTGAATTCAACTTGGAATTTGTTTCTTCTAATTGAGTCTTGAGGTGTCTACATTCTTTCTCTTTTGAACTTATATTTGTATTTGTAACCCTTAAATGATCCTCAAGAATGTTTATCTTATCTTTATCATCTTTTGATCTTGAGATTGGTTTTGATGAATCTATCTCCTTATTTAGTTTTATATGTTCTTGATTCTTATTTTCCTCTCTCTCAAACTTACCTAACAAACTTCCCTTAAGAGAACTAACTTATGCTTCAAGACTTTTTATCATATTCCTCATTTGATAATTTCCCTTCTTTTTCTCCTTCAATTCACCAAGTGTACCCATGATCTCAGCTTCTAGATCAACTTTTTCTTCACTATTATGGCAAACTACTTTATCAAACATGATTACCTTTTCACCCATATTATACCTTAGATCACCTTCAAGTGGTTAAACTTGCATAGAAGGTCATACTCTAATACTAATTTTTAGAGCTAAAATCATTGAGAGGGGGGGTGAATTAATGATGTAATATAGTCCAATTTGATTCCCAAATCTTAAACATTCAACATACATCAACTTAATCAAGGAACATAAACATGGAATCATATACATCCAACGCATACATAATATGATACATCACATGAAAACATCATATATGTGGGAAAACCTCTTGGGTGATAAAACCCATTGAACCTTACAAGATGGACTACAATCCTATAAAATAAGATCCAACATTTAGACCAACATAAATTGGTCAAGGAACACCTATCCCATAAGACAAAACCAACCCCATAGGCAACCAAGAACCCACTTAGCTACCTTGATATAATCTCCACCTTCGATATGATACATTCTACACCTAATTATGGAAATATCTTACTTTCACTCTTTTCCTTTTACACTCTCACAAAATTTCACACACAAGCAATGCTTCCAAAACACTCTTTTGGATCACTCTTCACTTATAATAACATACACAATTAGAAACCTAAAAAAACTCTATAAAAATATTAGAAACATGATTTTTGGGTCACATAAACACTCCTAAACCTAATAAAATATTCAATCCATCCATCAAGCACACTCATGCAATCAACCTCTAGGGCTTACTCATTCAAACTACCTCATCTAGGCTTATTAGGTCTAATGACCTATATGTTCACATTTATCAACTTGATCAAATAAACATGACTAATTATCTTTACTCTTTGATGGTTCTCATTAACTTGTACCTTCTCTTTCATATCTTCCTTCACTCAATATCACATCTTCTCTTCTCTTCACTTTCAAGTCTAGAAACCATTACCTTTGTCTCAACTCTTTATAGAGTCTTCATATATATTATCTTCTTGGTCGGCCATAAGACATGCCTTAACCCTTAAGAAATATAACATGCTAATACATAACTCAAATTAATTCTCATAGGTTATTGATAGCATCTATGGGTTACACTTAAGTATTTACACCTTTCAATTAGGCCTTAGTAGCCCTTATAGGTCTCATGGAGACCTATTCATCCATTTATAACTCCATTAAGAAAATTAAGAAAATAAGATGAATTTAAACTATATGGGTCCACTCCATATAATATATAAAAACTATTCAAGTGATTTATCCCACCAAAACATTATTATGCTAAAGGATAATTTAATCAAATAGAATTCTATACATAATAACACCATTAATAAACATATAGTTAGATCCTAGCTTTTGTTCATACTGGATATGGATTGGTTAAACCTAAAAAATATACATATATGGTCCTCATTTAATGTAAAATACTTTATAATTATTATATAATTTTAAAACATCAAAATACTATCAATAACAACTCAATTATCCTTTTTGAGTCACTTACAGAATATGGTCAAACACATAGTCAACTTTGGAGTTTCATAACTTTGACTATGCAAACATTAAAACCTCTTAATTAGATTATAGAGATGTGTCTTAGAGTCCTTTAAAACTTTTTTTACTACACAAATAAATTCATCTTGGATCAAAATATATATCCCAAAAATTGAGTACTAGTTTTCTTCACAAATTTAAATATTTAAATTTTAATGGTCATTGTATAGACACTAAACATCAAGCACCTTAACATCATCTTGTGATTCTTGTAAACTATGGAAAAATACACACTATAAATTTCCTCTAAGTATATTTATATTTATCATGAAATTCTCACCATTTATCTTAGATTAGATCTCTCATGATTATGCCACTTGGCAGCTCTACATGCCTTCTACACATTTGATTTTTAACTCGACCCATACCATTGATCTCTATTAGTATGAATGATTATGAACCATTAATATTCTATCAACTCAATGAGATAGTGACACTTGTCATCATTACATGAAATCTTAGATTCTTTGACATTTTGACAAAATATGCACCATTAGATCAAGTCTAACAAGATCATACACACTATTGGATCATTATCTAATCTAAAGAAATGTTCACCATTAGATATTGATCTGATTAATCCTCACCATTGGATCTGACTAGACAAATTGAACTCATACTTCAACATAGTTACACTTGATGGTCTTTGGCCCATCATAGTTTACAAGAGAAACTTTGAAGGTTTATAACTTGAGCTATAAAATACTTTAAGAGTCCAAATCTTACAGGTACCTTTTTGGAACTAAAGACAACATTTGCATGAAATCCTTTAACCTTGGTTGACTTTCTAAGTACCTAAAATAAATGCACAAAATTTATAATTCATACATCTCTACATGATGTGTAGTGATGATATGGCTTCTCTTAATCTATAAGATGCATGTTTCTCATTCCAAATGATCAAGTGACACACTAAAACTTCACCAAGACATTTATGGATGCCTCACAACTTCTTTTTTATCCTTATAGACTTGAAAATGTGCCATATCTATATAAACCATCAATCTGATCACTTTGTCATTAATGTATTATTACAACATGCTCTCTTTGACATCAATGACAACCTAACATCAATGACCATGCTCAAAATTATTTTTCCACCATCTGGACAAATGTACAATCAAGGTTGCATGGAAATTTTTGGGGTTACATTGAAGAGAGGTCTTATGGTGTCTTAAAGGCTAATGAAGCCAAGGTATAACCTCCATACAAGTCACCTTTCCTCCTTTAAAAACACTTGCATGTAAATATATTTGGTTGTATGATGGTTTTTTATTTCCATAGTTAAGATATAGGTTCAAATATGCATGTGTAGATATACATATGTGAAACTCTAGCTTAATGAGGGTAAATTCTCTTGAGGTTTTCTATTTGGATCTATGATTTGTTTTGCCTTTCATAGTATTAACAATATGAAAATTTAGCCATTAATCTAATAGCTAAATCTGAATTTTATCTTGTATTTTTGTGTGCCCAAAAAGGGGTGTAATCTTTCATTACTATTTTAAACCTAATATCATTGGTTCATACTATGGAATTAAAGGTTTGTTTATAATGAAATGATAGATGAAATTTTAAGGAAATCATGCGTAGGATTTTATGTTGGGTTTTAATAAATATAAATTTTATTCATATTGAAAATTTATATTTAGTTATGTGTATGGAAATAGATGATAATCTATTTGAGACCCTAGTTGATAAATAATCATGTTATCTTTGTTGTAAACATGTAGGGTTGCATTTTACCTTTTATGGCATTTTTCATTTTGTTTTCTTTTGATTATTACCTTTTTGTAATTGGTGCCAAATATTATTTTCTATGGCACATTAGATTGAAATATGGATGTTTCCTATTTATTATAATACTAAAGGGGTTTAATTCTTAACAAGACCTAGGTTTGTAATTAACTCAACCCACTTATTATGTTGACCCTAGACAATTATGGTATTTCAATTCAATGAACTCCATGTTTTGTTCTTTGACCCTAATTTGGGGTATGATGTGAACCAAAGGATATTATGTTTTGGTCTTTCCTTGAAATGACTATAATGGTTGATTATATTTATTTAATAGTTAGAAAGTGTAATCTCTAATGTGGTTAATTTATATACTTAATCCCGCTAGAAATTATTTTTATAGGTTTAATTGCATCATGTCATTCCAATTAAAATGGATAAGTGTATTGTATCTTTTATTTTCTAAAATTATTGAAACTACATGTTCTTACTAGAATTTTAGAGTGATTGTGCATGTTTGAAATTATGACTATTGGTTTCAAAAATTCCATAACCTAGAAGTGGTTGTTGGTGTGGAATATTTTTATAATGGTTGCATTTTCTAATTACAATTAGTTTGACTTGTTTGGGTGATTTCAAGGTCTATTGATTATACTTTGAGCATGTTGAATATTATGCATGGGATGAGTGTTGTCATGATATTTTGTTACATATATGGTTAAATTATATTTTGAATAGTACATATATTGTTATGTTATTTTAAACTTGAAGTGTTATCTTGGGTGGATGATATTTAAGGGAATCTTGTATAATTGCCCTAAGTTACTTGCATGCATTTTGTGCATGTGGAACAAGTACTTCTAGTGGTTATAAGATATTGAGTTCTTTCAAAATATCAAAAATTGGAAACTCAATAGATTTTTAATTGATGTTAAATATATCTTAGACCAAACTAATTATTAATAAGTTACTTGCATGTGCCCTTACATGTGTGATGAATTCCTACCATCGAATCATGAACAAGCTATTGGTATATGAATATATTGTCCTCTTTTATGTTTTTTGGTTTTTTGTTGAGTCTTGATGAATATAGCCTTTTTTTCTTATAAGAATACTACTATTGTGAGACATGTCATTGGCATAGTGGTGGAATTATCATGTTGGTGTATGACTTACTTTTATTTTTGTGTGAAGTTTTGATTTATATCCATTGTAAATATTTATTTGTTAATCCCTAAAACATGTTGAAAATCATATGTTATCTCATTAAAAATGTGAGAGTAAATGATTGGTCTATTTTTCTTTGTTGTTTTTTCATATGGTTTAGATGCATATGTTTACCATATTAAACTATAGTGAGGCATCCAGAAAACAGAATTGGTTATGTGATTCAATTGGAAGTTGTAGAAATATAAAAAAGTGATTTTATGCATAGAATGATGGATTGTGGCTTCTTATTGGATTGATAAACATAGGTACATTATTAATATTGTAGTGGCAATGCATGTTATGAATCAAATGACATGTTGTATGAGATTATGTTATGTTAAAAATAAAATTAAAAAATATATAGATTTATAATTATTATTTTTTAATTCATAATAATTAGCACACTATTTGGCTTATTTTTTCAAGTATGATTGAATCCATTTCACTCCTTGATTATTAAGGGATGCCTAGAGACATAATATTTTAAGAGTGGTATCATTATTACTTGTCCTTGTATTAGATATTTAATGCTTATCAAAGTAATATATGTTGTTAACATACCTTAGTATACATATTAACTACATGCCAATTGAGTACATTAGTTGAAAGTGTTTTGTTATCAATAACTGAGTTTATGTAAGTGGTGATCATTTAGATCAATTATGTTATTCTTGTAAAATAAAGGGCCTTCTTGACGATGTACTATTACCTTATACTGATAAGCATTATATTATCATTTTTATATTTAAGTTCTCATGCCAAATGATTTAATATAAATAAGGTTACTTCCCAGTTTATACTGACATCCAAGATTTAAAAAATTAGTATGAAAGTACAAATGTTATGCAAAAGGAAGTAAATATTTTCTGGGCACTAAAAGTGGATTTGTTAATAGAATCCTTGTTGATTATTAATATTTATCTATTGATCAATAAACTTAGCTTGAAACAATTAACCAAAAACAAGATTAGTGTTGATTTTTTTTCTTTGTCTCTCATGAGAAGCCTTGTTTTGGCATGATCAACTTTGGGAATTTATACAAATTCTAACTGCTCTTATTTACCCATTTAACATGCATTGTTTAGTAGTAAAAATGTTTAAAAATAACATTGTTAATTATAGAACCATAACTTGTATAAGTGGTCTATTTTTATTTATAAATAGGAAGATTTGGTGTATAATTTTTAGATTTTTTAGGCTTTTAACCCATAAAGGGTAGGGTTTTATATTATAATGTATATGTGCACATGATATACCCTAGAATATATGTTTAACCATGGGTAATGGTTGGTGAATGATCTTGTTTCCACTTTGAAAGGTTGTTCAATACTATTGGTCATCTCATGGTATTAAGGAATGAATGATGTGTGTGTGTGTGTGTGTGTGTGTGTGTGTGTGTGTGTGTGTGTGTGTGTGTGTGTGTGTGTGTGTGTGTGTGTGTGTGTGTGTGTGTGTGTGTGTGTGTGTGTGTGTGTGTGTGTGTGTGTGTGTGTGTGTGTGTGTGTGTGTGTGTGTGTGTGTGTGTGTGTGTGTGTGTGTGTGTGTGCGTGCGTGTGTGTGTGTGTGTGTGAATATTATAAGATGGTTTTTATACAAGTTTTGAATTAGATGTAGTAGATGTACTAATTTTTCTTTACTGGGTAAATCATCATAATATACCTTGCTTATTTAAAGGAATTAAATGTGTCTAATTTTTAGAGATTAAAATAAATATATTTTTATTACCCTAAGTATGATATAAAACTCATATATAAATAATAAAAAGCAAGATCTGTGGATTTAAATTTAAAGTGTGGTATAATCAGTTTAACAATTAGTCTTCCATTGGAACTCCATCTAGGCTCTATAAGAAAATATGAGAAATGAAAATAGAGTAGGTGGAGTAAGTTGTAAAACCTAATTCTCTTGGAGGGAATTTCATACCTTAGACTTAGTCCAATAAAACATTGGTGACCTATTTAGTTTTGGATAAAAAATTCAAAATAATTTGACTTTTTCATGATAAAATAAAGTTTCTACATAAGCACTTAATATTTGAATCATTATTCAAAGGGTTGGATGAATGTATGAATGGAGATAATTACTCTAATTTATTTAATACTAAATCCCATAAGAGAACACTCTTTTATTGAGAATGATAGATCTCTAACATTTAGGGGAATATTTTTGATATTAGTAAGCTACAAACGAGGGTGTAGATCCCTATTACAAAAGGCCCCAAGGGAAAAAAATAGGCCAATGGCCAAGAATAAAAAAATAAGAGAAGAAACACAAAAAACTTACAAAAAAGCATTAAAAGACCAAAAACTAAAAATAGGAGAAGAAACAAACACTATTTGAGCAAAGCATTCCAATCCTCCATGAGGAGACCTAGGAGTCCCTCCTTACTAGAAGACTTACCATCCTTGTCCGTCTTCTCACCCAGAGTATCTTGTAGGAAAAATAGTGGATTGGAAGTTTGGTGAATAAACTTAGAGCACATGGTAGTAAGCACCTTCATTTTATTCTCTAGAGATAACAACCCACTCTTTACATCATCCACGTCTTTTTTAAATTGAATACAATTATCATAATTCCTTTCAATAACAACTTCTTTCCTAAGGATTTCCAAGATCTCAATGTCCTCCTCTTTAGTGTTATAAAAGGATTTATTTAAATCCTAAAACAAGTTGATGCCATCCTATTCTACCAGTTGATCAGGGGTAAATTTTACCTCGATCTCCACCTCATCCTCTAAATCAAAGGCTGAAGAATAGTCTATGATCTCCAGCACTAGGGGTTTTCCACTAGCCAATCTACTAGACCTACAAATGCCCAGCCTCCTCATAGTACTCCCCTAGAAATTTTTACCCTTATCCTTATCAATAGCATCATCTCCTTGCTCTTAAAGCTCAGACTACCCCTTATCCACAACTAGCTTTGCCAACTTCTCAACACTAGAAGAATTCTTGGCTTTCTTCTTTCTTGACTTCCCAAGTATAGAGAGTTCACCAATATTTCCTTTCCTCATTTTGTCACCTGATAAGGAAGGGATATTATTCAAATCACACAAAACCTCAACTACCACCTCTTTTCATTGGCTAGGGGACCCAATCGCATTGCTCAAAGGGGCCAAAATAGAGGCACCCTATGAAGAAGGGTTATTTTTTTGGAAAATAAGAGGGGTCTTAGAGCCTTTCTTATTATGGTGGTGGGAAATAGGAATATCATAAATTAAAACCTTACGGATATGGGAATTCCCAAATTGGCCCAAGGAATCTTTCATAAAAGGGCTAGTGACTTTGCTCTTACTAAGGCTATCATACTTAATGCTTAAAGGGATGTTATCATCTAACACATTATCCTTAGATTCTTCAACCAAGTAGGATTTTATGGGATTGGGTGGATAAAGGGCTAGGTGTAAATGGTAAATGTTAATAATTAGGACTTGGTGGAGTGGGATAGCAATAAAATTAGGGTTACTCTCATATGAATTCTTAGCAATCTTCACAGAAGACTCTAAAGATGATAAGAGATAGAACATTAAATTAAAAAGTGCCTTATGATGAAAATAATTCAATAAAGAAAATTATAGTGGAATTAGAACTTGAACCCATCCTCCAAGTTAATGTATCTCATGATAAGAAAGTTAACTTTGTCCCAGGGGTTAATGAGGTTGTCCTTGTTGAAGTCACCCTATAGGAAAACCAAAGACTCAGCCTCTCTAAAGAATATTTTCATGCCTTTAGGGTCTTAAACTTTAGCTTATTTCTTAAACATTTTCCCTTCACATATCAAACCCATAGCCTTAGATATATCTCCTTTTCTCACTTCAAACTAAGTTATACCAACATGAACCTTATGATCCTCATCTTAAGACATTACAAACTAGACCGATGGATTTTCATCAAAGCCATTAAGGTATTATAAGAGAGGATTGATGTCAACCTCATAAAAAATATTCCATAGCATGGTGTCAACCTTAAATTTTATATAATAAAAGGGGTTGATTTAGAATTTATCTCTGCCCACCAAGGATAATTCAACTTAATGGAGAACTACCTAAAAATGATGATCTTGATGTATTAAGCTAAATTATATGTTTGTAAAACCCTTCACCATATCTTGAGGCCACTCAAACACCCAAACTCATCCTTCAAATAACTTTCTCTAATCAAATGATAATTATAGACATAATGAAGCTTGTGTGAACTATCAATTGGGAAATGAGCTACCAGGATTTGAAATGGCCTCATGGGCTAACTAAGTAATTGCCATAAGATTTTGATGATCTAGATTTTGCTAATGTGGCAATTCCCACCTCTTAAGGGGTAATTATATGTCATCTTATCCATAATTATGACAACCTCTTTTCACCCCTTCTAATGGCAAATGCTAATCATGAATCCACTATTTAGATATTTATAAAAATATATTTTAAACAATATTTCTTTAAAAATATCATTAGGTTGAATAAGGTTGGGCCACTATTTTAAAGTGATCTCTAACATTTATAGGTAGATTATTAAGATTCCTACAACACTTTGTATGGAAGAGGTTGATTCCCATATTGGCCATAACATCTACCACTTGGTTGCCCTCCATGTAGATATGCCTAACCTCAAATCCCTCAAAGCCAAAAAGGAAGTTCTTTATATCTTGTATGATGTCATAAATTTTCCAACCCACACTAAATTTCTCCTTAACAACATCAATTATAAGCTTGGAATCACATTCAATTATGAGGTTTTTAATGACAATATCAAGATCCACCTTAAGACCCTAGAGGATGGCCATAACCTCAACAATGTTATTGTAATTATCCCCCAGCCCTCTAGCATAGGTAGTTACAAGCTCCCCCTTATTATATCTCAAGAATCCACCCCCACTAGCCTAACCTGGGTTACCTTTGGTAGCCCCATCAAAATTGAGCTTCATCTAACCATCAGTAGGGGGATCCCACTTGGTAGTAAAATGAGCAATCCTTTTAGAGTTTTCAATTATAAAAATGTTAGATTTTGAAGTTTTTTTAGATATATTTTCCTAAAATAGTTTAGAAAACATATATAATACCTCCTTAAAATATTTTGCTTTATCTCCAAATATCTTATTATTTCATTCCTTCTAGAGTCCTGAGGCTAAGATAGGGGATCTAAGCCCATATCTATTTGCATATAGGATGAAAAAATGGGGGTAAATATAACCTCATGATAGTAGAGAGATAAAGATTCATACTCTATTAAACTCCAAGAATCTGTATAGTAAAGCTCCAAACCTCCTAGGAGAACTCACAATGTAGCAAAAGGTGGGAAACTAATTCTTCCTCCTTCATGCAAAGTGTGAAAAAGTTAGATATTTAGAATCCTATAATTAAAATATTATCCATAGTAAGGATCTTATTATGTATGTAAATCCACCATAAATGATTGATCTTGGGAATAAGGTTATGATTTCAAACCCTTCTCCAAATGTTAGAGTCCTTATTAGACCCTAGGAGCATATTGTAAGTAGATTTGACTATAAAAACTCCAATTTTGTCCTTTTCCCATATAAATTTATCCTTTGAGTATAATATAATAATATTTCATCCTCAAAGAGATAGTTTCAACTCCTTATCAATCATAATAAGGTCATTTTGGTCCTGATAGTAGTCTAACAACTATTTTTAGCTACCATTTCTAGTAAGAAGATAATCATCAACCAACCTCCCAAAGTAATAAATGGATATATCAACAAGTATTTAGAGGTTTTGGGTCTTATAGAGAGGGTTTCTCTTTATCCATCCATATTCATATAATTTAATGGCTCTACCATCCCCCAGCTTCCACTTAATACCCTACAGTAGTAAAGATCTTTCTAACACATTATTCCAAATCATAGAACCTCTAGGGATACCAATGGTGTGGAGGAAATAATTAGGGTTATTATTAAAGAGGTACTTGGCCCTCATAATGTTATCTTATTCCTTAATACTACTCAAAAAATTCCACCCAATCTTAGCTAGGAGGGCTTTGTTGATCAAGTGAATTTTTCTAATCCCAATATCTCCTTATAGTTGAGGTCCATATACTTTATTCCAACTAACCAGCACAATCCTCTTTTCATCTCACACTCTAGTCCATATGAATTTCAATTGAATTATCTCAAACTTCTCCATAATAAATTTGGGGATTTTTAAGAGGAAAAGGAAATAAATAGGAACTCCCTAAAGGGAGGCCTTTAGAAGTTGGCATTTTCTAGCTTGACTAAATAGCTTTCCTTTCCACCCAACTAATTTCCTCTGAATTCTTTCAAGAATATAATTCCAATATATGGGAGGAACATCTTTTATGGATAAGGGAATGACAAGGTAAGTACCTAGGAGATCACCACTTGAATAGCCAAGAATCCCCATGATTTTTTGTCAAAGGTCTATAGTAGTATTGTAAAAGTAGACCAAGCTCTTGTAATAGTTGATACAATTGCCATATGCATCTGCATAGTCATTAAGAACCTTCTTCTATATCCTATCTCCCACCACCGAGGTAGCCCCAAAGAATATAGTGTCATCCAAAAACTACTAAATGGAAGCAAAGTTAGTTGTTGAAGTAAGTTTAATACCTTTGATTTCTTAGGAGCTCAGTAGCTTCATTAAACTCTTGATAAGAACCTCATCCATGAGAATTAATAGGTAAGGGCATAAGGGGTCACCTTTCCTTATACCCCTCCCAGCATTGAAAAATATCCTATGGACCCCATTGACTAGGATAGAGTACATGATAGTGGTGACATAGGTTTTGATGAGCTATATTATTATGTCTTAGAAACCCATTTTCTCAAGGACTTTGAATAGAAATTCCCAAGCCACTCTATGATAAGTCTTAGATATGTCTAGTTTTAAGACTATACTAGGAAGATTATTTCTCTCCATGGAATGAATAAATTCATGTGTGGATATGGCATCATCCAAAATTTGTCTACCAAGGATAAACCCCTTCTGACCATTACTGATTATATGGTCCAAGATCAGTTATAATGTACAAACTAGGACCTTAAATAATATCTTTTAGATAATATTACAAAGGTTGATGGGCTTGAATTCCCCCATAAAAATATGATTTGGTTTCTTTGGAACAAGTGTTATGAAGGTGTGATAAGTTGTTTTAACAATTTTCTAGTCTTAAAGAAGTTTGTAGCTGCCTCAATAACATCCTACCCCACTATCTCCTAGTACTCTTGGAAAAAGGCTAGAGGAAAAGCATCTAGGCCTGGGGCCTTGAAAGCACCCATAGAAAATATGCAATCATGCATTTCCTCTTCAATCAAAAGTTTTTTAAGAAGATTATTTTCTTCAACATTAAGTTGGGTAGGGATAATGTCAATTAACTCTTACTTCTCCATTTTATCTTGAATAGCAAAGAATTTCCCAAAATAGGTGGCATCCACCTACCCCACTTGAACATCTGACTAGACAAAATATCCACTCTCATCCATTAACTTAATAATGTTTTTTCTCTTCCTATGCCTCATGACAAATTGATGGAATAAGGTAGTATTTTTATCCCCCTCCTAAAGCCATTGCACTCTAGATTTTTGTTTCTAGAAGGTTTCCTCATTTTTAAGTAGTTCACTCCATTTATTCCTTAGGGAATATTATTGTCACAACATATCATTACTGAGGTATCCATTAACCATCAGTAGCTAAATGTCAGTAAGGTTGGTATAAATCATCTTCTTGTTATCAAAGATATTACCAAAGGTATAACTATTCTAATCTTTGACTTTTATTTTCATTATATTTAGTTTATTTGATAACCTATAATTAGGGGATCCTTGGATACTAATATTCCACCATATAGCCAACTAATCTCTAAATCCCAAATGCTAAGTCCACATTAAATCAAACCTAAAGGGGAAAGGGCCCTTAATCTCTTTATCCTTCCAATATAAAAGGAGAGGGTTGTGGTCAAATGTCATCCTAGGGAGGGATTCAAAGAGATAAGCACTAGTATAATACCAATGAGGGGTGACCAACACCCTATCCAATCTATCTTGTATTAATTTCTCACCTTTCCTTTGATTATACCGAGTAAAATGCTACCCTTTAATATCTAGGTCTATAAGACCCACATTATTGAGAAACTCAACGAGGTCAGCTATGCTATCAGTGTAATCTAAAATACCACCAATATTTTTTAAAGGATAGAGTGGGGTGTTAAAGTCACCATAAAGCATCCAAAAATCCTCCTTTTTACTCCCAATACAAGTGGAAAGGAGATTCCATAACTCCTTTTTTTATTTATTTGGTTAAGGAAATAAATATTGACTAAGTTCTAAGATTTATTATGTGTAACCATCATGACACACAAAATATTTTTGCATCTATAAATGATACTCCCTTTCACAACATTACTATTCCACATAGTGACAATACCTCTTGAAGCTCTCGAGGCTTCACTTATACAATACTTAGCATTAGGCCATATTCCTTTAGCAATAAGCTAAAAACCTTTAGCCTTCATCTTGACTTCTTACAATAAATGGATATCAATTTTATTATCATAAATGTAGTTCTTAATAAGGAACTACTTATGAGGGATATTAATCCCTTTAATTTTCCATGAAAGGATCCTCATTTACCTTGGAATTTCCTAGAACCAATCTATAGAGTCTTCTATTTACACATACTAATATCCTTGTTAACAACCTTTTGTCTAGTTTCTCTTTAGGTTGGTCTTCTTTCTTTGGAATCTAAACCAACATCAACAATTTTCCTTCCTTGACCTATGCCTTTATTTTTATCAATTTTCTAACCCTCTGAATCTATATTCTTATCAATCTTACTAGTTCCTACACCAGGGGTTAATTAAGGGAGTTATTCCTTGGTGAAGTGAAACCTTGCAGTTTATTTCCATTTCCTTCCCTTTTGACCAGGCTTCCAATCCTTTTAAAGATAGACTAACTATCATTATCCACATTATACAAATCAAACATCCCTAATTTTAGATCAACATTAACCTTGGCCACTTGATATGTCTCCCCTTCCTTTAAGCTTTTCAAAGAGGGGGACATCATAGTAGGTTGGTCAGCCTATTGTTCTTTTTTATTGGCCTCAATGATAGGAGTCTTAAGAGCCTCACCATGAGAGGTGGAGATCTTAAGATCTTTCACCATGTCACCAAAAAAGCCTCTATCTTCTTCATTTACCTTATATTCATTATTATCCTTCTAAGGTGTGGTAATGATATTTAGAATGTCCTTCCTAAAAGGATAATCCTCCTCATCTCCATTAGTTTTGCTTTCCAAAATAGTGGAGCTCTTTTTCTTTTCTTTGCTTTGCATTGAGTTATGAGGTACCCTTTTATATCAAAGTTATAATAAAATATAATGGCATTATCATAATGAATATTCTAATTCCATTGACCAAATTTAGACTCTATAGTAATGGATTTAGGTAGATATTTATTAATATCTACACTGACACAAAAGCAAGCAAATACTAACCTGGACTTATTCTTGGTAGTATTGTCCAAATTAATGAAGTGAATGAATGTTTTATCTATCTAGATGAACATTTAATCATCCCAATATTCCAAGGGGAGACTTGGAAGCCTCACTCAAACTAGGGCCATTTTGTTTGGATCAGTAATAACATCAAACCTTGATCTCCATTTGTAAAGAGATGGGCTGATTTTTCCATACATCCATAGTCCCATAGCAAGAACATGGGTGAGATCTTCTATAGTAATAAACTTGAATAATTATATCCCCTCATCCATGGCATTAATATAAATTCTACCTTTCAACTTCCATTTAGTAGTGACCCATATCCTCACCAAATTAATATTTGATTTGAAGTTGAAAAACTTACAAATAAGAGTCTATTTTATTGATAGAACTATTATTTCCACCATAAGATTAGGGAGTTTAAGAGTTCAAACATCCTCCATCTCCATTAATAGTGGGAAAACCCTTAGATTATCATATTTATTTTCCCCTAGGAAGATATTCTTCCACATGTTGAGAACTGACACATCACCCTCAGTCATAGTTTGGAATGGTAGCTCAAGGTATTCCCAGGGCTAACCCATACTAAGGGGGAGAGGGAAGGGGGGTCAGAGGATCCCCTTAGGTTGTTTAGATCCATTTCCAAATTAAATAATCACATAGGAGGGAAATTTTTCAAAGTGATCAGAGCATGATATCTACAATAACTTTAAGATTAGTGTTAAATTGTATGTTTTTTCCTCATACCCTTTTGGTAATTATAGTGTAAGAACCCTTATTTATAAAAAAAATTATGTAGAATTTGGGTTCATTATATTTAATATTATATATTTAACTATTAATATTTTGGATAACATTATCAACTATTGATAATTATGCTTAGATGAGATTGATTTTCTCTACATCTATTCTACATTATGCTTATTATAATTCTCTACTAAATTGTTAACAAATGGGCAACTTTGTGTTTCATAATTGAGGATGTGGTAAGGCATCATCTTATTAGAGAGACATGGGGTACTTCTGGAGATTCCTTAAAAGTGACTTATTGTCCTCTTTAACCCTTGGCTAAGTCAAACCTATCCAATGTTAGATGGAATAAGAATGAATGTCACATTAAATATTGGTTGACATGTATGGGTAAGACAATAAGTGTCTAGGTGATTAAAAAGTTCAATCTTGGAAGTGAGAATGAATTTTTATCATCCAAAAGTACTTATTATGAAATATATCACATGATATTGGAATATTAATTCCTTGAAAGGATTAAGGGTTAGACTCAATCCTAGGAGGGTTGATTGAGGTGAGGCCGATTGATTCACTATGGAAAGTCAATAATTTTATGAATCCCTACTCTAGGATTGTATTTAGAGTTATTTTATTTGCATAGGTATGAGTTTTCAAGGAAAATTACCAAGAGTTAAATAACTAATTTTTAAGGTATCGACTGTAAATCTTGTACTGGTAGATCAAGTAATTAAATATGATTTATAAATCACATTTTGTTAATATATCAAAAGGAATTTTAATGATTCTCTATACATAAATAATCTTGTATCAAATTAAAAGTGTTAAAAACATGGTATGCATTGCACCAAACAAGACTATATTTGATTGAAAATGGACAAAAGTTGGGTAACCAAAGGCTAAATGTTGAAATTTTTTGAGAGATCTTTATAGGATAACACTAAAATTTCCAAACTTATCTACTATTATTGATTTATCTTGGTTAATATTAAAAAGGTAATTTCTAGTAAAGTATAATTAAACATTAAATGTATATAGCTACATGATATTCTTATGATTAATGATTCAATATGAGTGAGATAACTTAATAGAGTTTAAGTTGTTCATGATTGATCAAGCTGTTCCAATGCTAATTTTCCCTTAGAAGGTGCAAAAATAGACCTTGGTAAAGGTATCAATGATTTGTTTCATGTAAAAAATTATTCTTATTGGTGGTTTCATGTCCTTACATGGATTATGTATCACTATAAGTGATTATTAAATTCTATGTAGAGATTACAAATATTTTGTTGGTGCTAGGTTAGCACTATTTCATCCAAGGTAGTGGACTAGCAAGCAAAAACAAGGAAGGGATTTATTAGCTGAGTTTGATTTTTTGTTTTTTGATAGTAAGCATTAGGGATATCTAATGACATCTTAGAATGACCTATAAACATCAGGTGGAGTTTTGATGTAACAACCCCATTGGGTTCTAACTCAAAAAAATGTGAAAGTTTTTTTTAAACACATAAACTATAAATAGAATATACCACAAGAATCTAATTTGATCATACAAAATTACTTCAATACTAATAACTATAATTAAGTATGTGACATCAATAGTTATTAATCAAGATCAATATATGAAACACATCATAATACATTCATATAAGTAAATTCAAATATCCAACCATTGTTGGTATAATACTCAGCCACTACTATTAATCTATAATAGATATGCAATTATAATTCTACATGATAATGTTTCCAACAAACAATACAATATTATAAATAATATACAAGGTTCCCTAGAGCATGAGTTCTATGACATCTCTAGTATCTATAGCAATCACAAGATTCATCTCAAATGTAGTACTGTTATGGGGAGCGAAAGCATCATCCAATCAATTTTTCACACCAACCCTGGACAACTAATCCCCCACACAATCCCTTATCACAGAATGGCCCTCCCTTCATGGATAGGTAGATGGAAAAGGTGTGAGAATATAGAGTAACAATAAATTACCCATTTTTTATATGATTTATAAAACTAAACATGCAGTGTATCATATAAAACCTATTCTAGTATAATATATCGCACTAACATGTAAATCATACACACCAAAATATAATGTCTCACTATACATTATTTAACCCAATATTCATATAATTTACATCATACTATAAATAACATAAAATCACATGCTAAACATAGGAATAATAAAATTATACATTTATTCCACCAACGTATGAATGAATATTACATTATTATCTAACCCAAACTAGAAATAATGACTACTATTTATATCACTTGGGTAGACTACACATTTAGATGAATATTAAAACTACCACATAATTTTCATAAAGACTACACCAAATGATAACATATATTATTATAATCTAGTTTTCTAAGGCATAACTACTAGTTTTCCACAAATAGTCATACAAAGAAGTCTTAAATACATGGACTCATAAGCTTATATTCAAGAAACTAGATATAACAAAGCAAGTCATAGATTCCACAAAACATAGAGTAATCCATTTTAGCATTTTTAATATTCTCAAGATTTGTATGCATGCATTCATATATTTCTACTAATGTTCATAAATCATGCAGAAAATTAATAGAGACAAATAACTCACAACCAAGTTATACATTTTTATGATCATAATTCAACAATTCATTAATTTTACAGGAAACTATTTTGATATGGTTTCTTAATTCCATGTATAAATATGTTTTCCATTACACCAGATAATACATAAAAACTATATTGATGGTCAATTCCATTTTTTAAGTCAAGAACTCTATCATTATATTTCTTTGCCCATATGTAAGTATGAAATTTTTGAATTATTATAGTTGTGGCCAAAATAGAAATTTGTATATAATATCAATACATATAAAGAGGATATAGAAAAATATATTATATGAACCCTTGGTTAAATCATGTTAGCCTAAATTAGTGATAAAAAATATGTTCATTCAATTCCATCCTTTGCTTATGTTACTATAGGTAATTATAAGCAAAGTAAAATACATATAAAGTTATTAGAGATATACATATCCTTTGCTAAAAAATGCATATGGAGGATGATGGGAATAAATTGTACATAGGGTATTATGTAAAATATAGCATGTCATAATTTCCATTGATCACCCCACATATAAATTGTTTAGGTTCAATTATAGATTATGAGCATGTATAAATAGATTATTCCATTTATCTATAATATATCTATATCATTTAAGTTCCTAATAAGACTATAATTATTCAATCCAAATTAAATAATTGTATGTATTTAGTATAGAAAACTACTAATATTATTATGAACTATCATCATGATTAACTAGAATTGTTTTAGATTAAGGTAAAAACAGGTTTTGAAGGGGCCCCGAAACCCTTTACATCAGAAGAGAGATAAACCTTAAGCACTTCCAAAAAACAAAATAGCATGGAACCTGCATAAGCAAGAACAGATTAACCAGGAATCTAAAAACAGCAGACTAGTGCTAGACAAACAATAAAATTATTTTTTACAAGACCAAAGTTTCATATCTAGAGGGGGGACCAAAGGCTTAGACTTCTTCCTCTTTACTGTTGTCCAACCATCCTCTACCTTAGCTACCTCATCAACCTAGTCCTCAGAAGGCCATGATCCATGAAGTCCAGGGGGCGTCGAAGCCTCAGCAAAATCCTTATGAGAACTAGCCAACTTCAAGTTCCTAGGAGAAACCTTCAAAAAAGGTGGAAGAACCACCACCTCCTCAGTAGTCAGTTCAGAGAGATCACATAATCCAATCTCTACAGTAACTTCAACAGGATCAGTCTCCAGTGGAGTCACCTGATCCATCGATTCAGAATGGATACTCTTTTCATTCTCATTCTCTGAATCAGTCGAATCTTCATCAGGTTGTTTAGCAAAATAGTGTTCATGATCAGCTTCAGACCACCAAGAAGGTGAGCTTCTGGGTTTGGATTAACTAGAATTGTTAAACTCAAGACTTTATATAATTAAATACCAGTTGTGTCATTCATTGACATAGTTCAACATATTTATGAAATCATAATAACATAGTACTTAAATACATGTCTTATACTAAAGTTTTGGTTATCAAAACAATCATTAAAAATATATATACAATATCATTCAACTTTGGTAGAAGGATATAACTTGGAATAAAGTAAAACTATTTGAGATGGAAGGCACTTTTGAGAGACATGACACCAATTTTGAGATAAGTGGCAGTTCGTATATCCCAACATACACATAGAATGGTATTCCAATACCATGACCAAATAATATCCTTACACCAAATCTTTATGTTTTCCTTTATTATAATAAAAACATAATCAAATCATTGTTTTTTTTTTAATTTTTAAAGGCATACATTATATATAAGCATGAAGTTTATATGAAATATTCTCTATAACTATTACTTCCTAAAAATAGTTATAGAAGATTAAGGATTAATATTAATAACTTATATTTAGTATATATATGTGAATCCGTTACACATCCAAAAATTCTAATAACTTTAATAGTCATTAAATAACATAATTTTCTTCATGTTCTATCAAAGTCAGTGTTTGCTTGTATTTTTGCACACACACACACACACACACACACACACACACACACACACACACACACACACACACACACACACACACACACACACACACACACACATGCATGCATGCATACATAAATACATGTATATATATTTTCATGTTTAACTATTTTGGTTACACTTTATTAATTTATAATTCTTTTTATTATGATCAGTAATGAATATTATTTATGCAAGGGTTACAACTACATATAGCCAAAATGCTTAAGACTTTGGCATGTCATATTTTATAATCATCACAGCCATATAACCATAATGAACTCAAAATAAGTAATTGAATATTGCCACTAGGTTATAATAAACTTACTATATTTTATCCCAAAATATTGTTGACCAGAAAAAGAATGGTTAACTCTATCAGATTAGAATATCATGATTACACCATCATATTATTTATTAATGTACAAAAAATATTAGTTAATATGTTATTATAAATCATTGATCAATAATACCTAAATCTTAATATGGTTTATAATCAAGGGTCATGAGTATCTAATTTTATTAAGTCATTATTCATACAGAGATTATTGTAATTGTCTATCCCAATCATTATAGTTACTATATTAGTTATGAATATAATCAATAGTATATATAGAGTAGGTCACTATGTGTAAAATAAATTTATGTGAATAATTTATTGTCTCACATAATATATAATAGTTTTACTCACCTAGTCAAATCATCCAATGTTGAAATGGAACAAACTACCAAACTTCCTCCTTCTCTGCATCGTACATTTTCCTATCTTCTTATTCATTATCCACCTTTCCATTCCTTCTGCTTCACCTCACTCTCACCCTCCATTTCCATTTTTTATACATTCTATTTTATAATTTTATCATCAATTTTTTCTCCTCTCTCTATTGCCACCATACTTTATCTTTCTTATATTAATCCTTATCCCACTCTTTTTCTCATGCATCGACTTAACTTATAGTTTTATTTGATTTATTTTTATTTTAATGTTTAGTCTTCATTTTAAATACTAACATTATCTTGAGTTTTCATTTAAAATTTAAATCATGAAATAAATCATTGCTTTTCCATTTTGCTTTATTCTAATTAACTTTAGTCTCATTTGTTTCCAATTTCATATCATTAACTTCACCTTGATCTTGACTATTTAAAAAATCATGCATGTTAATAATTTATTCATATTAGTTTACAAATACCTACAATTATTTTCCAATCATGAGTCTAATTTACTAAAGACTATATACGTTATAATCCTATGCAATGTCAACTAAATGATAAGTTCAAATAATGTAAAGACTACATGATGAGGTAAGTATAGCACTTGGTAATATAAAACCATTTTCAATATTTAACAAATCATCAATAATAAAAAAAATGATGTACATATATTATAAATTCAACACAACATATTGCTAATACCAATTTCATAGTATTTATGTTTATTACCTAAACACTAAGGACTTTTTTAATAATTAACATTATTCATAATGACCTTCCCATATGAATGTCATCATGACTACTAACAAGGAAATATACATAAAATAATGTTTATGTGATAAAAAACCAAAAGATGACAATAAATAAATAATCAAACATAACATATTCATTAAAATAATATATCAACAATCAATACCATAATGCAATCAAGTTAGTGTAAAAATCAAATGACATGATCATATAAGAATATATTATCACTCAAAACCATACTATCTAGATCAAATAGAGAGTTAAACAATTTATTCTATTGTGATGTGTGTTTTGTTACTATTAGTTCCTTTATCATCTTCCAAACATCCCATCTATGGCATCCTCTTTGATGATGTTCTTCCTCCATCATGCTTTAAGGGAAGGATCGATCTTGAATCCACCTCATGACTAGTAGGTAGTTAGTCTACATCATCATCATCATCATCATCATCATCATCATCATCATCATCATCATCATCATCATCGTCGTCATCATCATCATCATCATCATCATCATTATCATCATATATATATATATATATCATACTATGATACATAACTAACAAATCTATTTTCATAATGTACAAAAATAATAAATTACAACTATCACATAATTAATCCATTATGCAAACAAAACATCATATCACTATCTCATAACTAGTATATGACATAAATCTCAATAAAATAAATAAAAATCCAATTATAACCATAATAATCCATAGACTCAAAGGTTGTAAAACTTAGGGTGAAATCAGGATATAATTTATGACATTCAAGGACCTATTTTATTTCACTTGTAAATGTGTTTATGTGTTGTTATATACCCTTAGCATCAAAGCACATAATTAAATCATGTTTACCTATGTCATGTGATTTCCTCATGCATTTAAAACTATTATATGCTATGTGTGATTATATCAAAACAACCCAACTTTGTAATATCTCTGTGATAAGTAAATATGGTTAACTACGTGAATTTTATAATTATTCCCTGATACCAATATTTTTAAATGCGTTTTTCACATATATATGTTGTATAATGTTAACCCATGAAATTTTAAATGGTAGAAGATCACTTGTGTAACCAATTTCCATTTCTACAATTAGATTTGCTAGTTAAAAATTAACAAGGTATATTATTGTAAGGTATTGTGATACCCTACATCATTGCACTAGTAATGACTACCAATGTAAGTATGATGTTGAGAGTGAATAAATACTATATCTAAATTTATTTATACTTTGTATGGGCTAGGAAGTGGAGCCTCTTACAAGTTGTAACCCCACTTTTCCCCTTTACATGAGGTAGTTACCCAATTCATTTAGGTGTATGCACCATGAGTGCCACAAATTGGTCATGGGATCTTCATGCATAACAGTTACCTTGTGGATAAAGTGTTCCTTTACCCACCTCTTAAAGGTTTTTTTAAAATCAACCCTTATAATTTTTTTTAATGTATCTCAATAGAGAACTAACCAGCCCTATAAATTATACTTTTATACATAAAACAACAAGGCTATACTTCTAAAATTTAGGAATGTATTGGCTACAAATTTAAGAATGGTGTGAATAAGGTAATGGTTGATTTACATGAAATAATATTCTATGATGATTATTATAATCTAAGGCATGAGTAGAATGTATGTATATGTTTAGAAAAAATAGTGTAGAGTCCTGATCAGGCAAGTTTTTAAAATATTAGGTGAATTTAAATGTTGTCAAGAAGTAAGTGAAGGACAATGGTGGGATTTGGATCCCTAGAACCATCATGTGAGCTCACAAATTATTAGATAGCATGATCTAAGCTCATTTAAAGGGTTACATATTAATGTCTATGATGTATTCTCTAATGTTTTATGTCATTGGCATATGATGTTATAGTAACTCATGAACAACGTAATTTTGTCAACCATATCAATATGGTTGCTTGTTATTGATTTTGATATGGAATGATTTCAAGAATTATACATGAAGCATAATTAAAAATATTGAAAATACCATGTAACAATATGTTTATTATAATGACTTATATTATATGGTGAATATCATTAAGTTATACATGTAGAGTAACTAAAATTTTATGGAATATACCAAAGTTTTATTACAACACTTATTAAAAGTTAAGTTTTTGACATTATATTAGTTGCAACCATATAAATTTTAGCTTGTTTACATGAAAATTTCATGTCAAAAAAGACTTAATCATCATAAGCATTATTTCCTCTTTTGATTTCATTTCAGATTTTAGGAATATTCTTTAAAAAATTTAATGTTATTGATAGCATACATTAATGTAGGTGCAATAAATTAGGTATAGTTGGTACATAAAAGAACCAAGTCCCTACATTATTATTTAACCACCAAGAAGGTGCCTTTATAAGGATGGGAATATTTCATGACCCCAATTTTATCCACAATTTAGTTGAAAATTAACTAAGGATAGTAACCAAATTTGGTAAGATGTTCATTAGAAGCATACTTGCTTTCTTAAAAGTAATAAATTCTAAGGAACCATATATATGTTCATATATTAGAGTAGGATATGGTATTAAATACTAAATAATATCAATTGAATATTTTATTAGACCAGGTTTAGTCATGTTTTTGTTTTATTTCTAGGACTTGGTGAAGGTCACTTGGACCATCAATAATAACCAAGAACTTGTGTGTTGTCATGTCAATATAAAAATAAGTGAAATAGTGATGTGAGTCCTTGTTTCTCACTCAACCTATGAGAATGAATTAATGAGTCATAATGATCATATTCATAGCCACTTAGATAATCTTATTATGATTTTGTTATTACTAGTAAGAGATTATTGTATTATGTTACTGTAAAGGGATGCAGATCTAATCCTTAAGTATTAGGTAGGTTAAGAATATAATGAAATAGTATTATTATCCTTTTAAGTAATTAATCCATAATCATCTTGTTCATTTTAAGGACTTATAAGAATAACATTCCTTGTTTTACATTTACCACATATACTTTTATTTGATTTTATTTTGGTAAATAAATCATGGTAATCATGTCAAGTTCATTTTAACTTTAGTCTTGATTAAAAATAAAATAATTCAAAAGCCCATGCAAGGAATTGGGGTATGAACTAGTAGGAAACAATTGGACTCTACTTGAGTTAAAACATATAATGATAATAATAAAATAATAAAATATAAATTAATGATGGAAAGAAAACCATTGTCTCTACCTTTTTTGGTGCTAGGGTCTCTATCTTTTGGAAGAATATTACTTGACACACTTGGGAAAATAGAGGTTTTTGAGAGTGTTGAGGTAGCTGGAAGACCACAATACATAATAGCCATGCCAAGTATAGAGGGAGTGTATTTGATTTTTTATGGTTCAGAATAGCTAGTGAATTTTATTTAATTCCACATTTGGCATAAGTATATATCAGGCCATATGGTATTTTATTTTTTATTTTTTGGTGAAGGAATGTTCATACCCTCTTGCAAAGATTTTATTCTGCCACTAGATATAAAAATGCACAAGCAAGGTTGCACATCCATTCTAGGGATTGCATTGAAGAGAGGTTATATGGTGTCATAAATGCCAATGAATATAAGGCATAACCTCCAAGTAAGTCACCTTTCCTCCTTTAAAAACTCTTTCATGTAAATTTATTTGGTTGTATGATGGTGTTTTATTGTTCTAGTTAAGATATAGATCTAGATATGCAAGTGTAAATCTATGAATGTAAACCTCTATCTTAGTGAGGTTATATGAACTTCAAATGTTATATTTAGATCTATGTTTTTTTTCCTAACTTGGTATTAATGCTATTAAAATTTTACCATTATTTTTTATAGCTAAATCTAAATTTCAGCATGTATTTTTTTTGTGCCTAAAAAGGGGTGTAAACTTTCATTGCTATTCTGAACCTATTACAATATGGTTCATCTCATGGAATTAAATGTTTGATTATAATTAAATTTTGGTTGTAATTTTAAGTAGTTCATGTGTATCATTTTATGTTGGGATTCAAGGAATATAAATTTTGTTCATGTTGAATATTTATATTCAGCTATGTGTAACAATCCCACTAGGTTTTACTAGAATAGAGTAATTTTTTAAAATTAATTACAAATACTCTTATAGCATATTTCCCCACAAAAAATATAACTATGTGATCTTTAAATAAATGTATTATTCTAGTTAACACCACAAGTTTTATATCTAATCCATTTAGCTAATGATTACTAGGATAATGATATATCAGATTATAAACAATGTTGAATAAACAATAAACACTATATTTAATTCATCAAAGTAATTATATAATTTTTTTCCATAGATGATAAAAAATTAAAACCACTATTGTAGATGTATAAATGAATAAATATTATATTTTTATCAATAAATAATGTCTCAATAAATAATAATATAATGATACAACATATACAAAGCATGAGTTTCCATGACTGAAGTATCTATATGTAATCTTGAGTGTAGTCTCTAGTGTAGTACTTATATGAGGAGGGAGAGCATAATTCAAGTGATATTCCACACCAACCATGGACCATCGATCCCATACACTATCTCCCAATAAGGGAATGACCCTCCTTTCATAGATGGGTAGATAATGATGGTGTGAGAATCCAGAGTGACAAAATAGAATCCATGTGCTATAAGATAACTAATACATGATGTGTACCATAAATAAATAAGTTCTAACATGATATTTCATAAACATGTAAACTATATCAAATAAATGAAATGACAATGTTTAACTATAAACATTACTTTGGCCAAAGTTTTCAAATAGTTAATGATCTCTAAGATCATTCAATTTTATACACACCACTCATACACCTCATATTGAATTTATGATGGTAATTAAGCAAGTGGAATCCATCCACTACTTATTTAGTGTCATAAATGTGATATTTGGTGAATTTTATAATAATATAAAAACCAATAGATTCAATTAGAATATTTCCAATTAATAGATAATAAATATTCTAAGTATGAAAATATCAAATATATGAATTTATTCTATCAAATGTAATGAAATGAATCTAATAATAATCTTATTTATTATAGAATAATAAATAAAATCATAAACATTCCTTAATATAAACATACCATCTAGGTAAGAATCATATCTAGATTACAAGGTACCCTATATCAATATGTAACTCAAAATGTTATTTCATCCACAAAACATAACATTAATCACAACTTATTTATTTGTTTATATTGTACAAAAGTAAAAATAAGCTAATAATATAACAAACATAATTTGATTTATATTTAAATAATTTAAATACTTTATTTTAATTCTCAACAAAACATTAAATACATAAAAAATCACCCATATTACCCTAATATATAAATAATGTTTGCAAGTGTAAAACAAGTTGTGTACATATATATATGGTATAGACATTCTTATATTTATAACAAAGTCAAAAAAACATATGTATATACCACGTATATATGTACAACTTTTAAACTCTCAAGTATATATATATATAATTTTCTATATAGTCACTAATTTGAGAATGTATACATTATAAACTAAGTAGACAATCCAATATCCATGATCTCAAATTATTTGGTATACTATCAATATTAATTTAAACTACAATAATTTATCACAACCCTTTAATATACCAAACAATTTCAATCCATAGTACTTCGAATCACATACTAAGAATTAAATGAGTTATATAGTTAATAAAAATATGTAGTTATATATTCACTTAGACAACTATAATTTTTCCATTCTTATAGCTTTGCAAAGACATAATTAGATCAATCAATTCCTAATTTAACTATTTGAATAAATATGTATAGAATTACAAAATATATATGGTTATCAATTCTAACATAGCCAACAATGCTTTACCAATTCAATTTATTTGAAATACAATAAATAATTTGTAAATCTATTTTATGCCCTTAAACTAAAATTAATGAACTAATCTAAGTTTATTCATGATAAGATACATAAAACTCATGATATTTGTAAATAGGTGTGTGTGTGTGTGTATGTGTGTGTGTGTGTGTGTATGTATGTATGTATGTATGTATGTATACACACACACACACGTAAACTTGTAGCTTATAAAAATCTTG
>JARHVA010007568.1:0-2500 GCA_037957365.1 Torreya grandis
CATCACTTGATTGACTACCTTTAGTAAGATAAACCCATGATATATTTTGATGTGGCAGGAAAACACAATTCATGATGTCACTATTCATGAGACACTATTCATTGTTGAGGAGGAAGACACTATTCATCCTGATGAAGTATTCAAAAACACTATTTATGATAGATAGGTGGCATTTAGGACCACATTATAATAAAACACATGTGGAGGATTTTTCCTTGATTTCCGTCATCCATATGGGCTGAAATTATAAGTGGGGAACACCTATTATTTTGCACATGCAAGTGTAGAACATCATTTTATTTTCACATGCAAGGAGGGACCCTTTATAAAGTCATGCAGATGAGGGAGACCAAGAAAAATATTTTAGATTATTTTCAATGATTTTGGATCCTATTCAAAGGTGTATCACATGGAGGTATCATTTCATATTGACTACTATTCATCCCATGTGAAGGATGGTGCAATTTCCTTTGGTAGAGGCTTTCATCTTTAGGCACTATTCACCCATGTGAAAGGGTGGTGCCATTTTTTGACTCCTTTTTTAATTATCACATTAATTCATTATAAAAATAATTATGACCCTTTTATTATAGGAGGCTTGTGGTAGAGATGCAGAAAGCCTCCTTGGTGAGACGTATCCAAGTTTTATGAGAGTTGTGATAAGAATCTTTTAAGATTGTATAATAACATGCATTAATGGCATGGCTTGTTGACTATAATGATAATTGTGTGGTTTTTATGAGTTGAGATTATTGGTGAGTTTATGATTTTATGGTAATTTATGAGTGATATTGTTTTTTGAATCCATCATGTGGTTGGAGGCCACCTCAAGTGGTATCAGAGCTAAATTTGTTTCTATCAACTGGTATCAGAGCAAGTGAGATTCCTATAGAGAGGAGAGTTTTGAGTTGAATATGTGAGTTTGTATTATATTTTGTAGGTATTAATATGTATAATAATAATGTAGGATTTTAAATTCATTTTGGATTAAAAAAGCTCTTGTAATGGATAAATTAGCTAGATATGCATTTTCAAGAAATGCATATTGAAAACCCCATGAAGGTGAAAGTTGCAAGCAAGATGATGAGTGGAGTTTCAGCCATGTGTTACAAAGATTAGCAGTTTTGGAGACAAATAAGAGGAAATAATAAGTTCTATGAGTGGGAACATATGTTTTCCAAGTTTATGGGTGAATTTTTGCACCCAAAAATGCAAAGAGAGTGGATGGAGAGACTTCTTGTGATGAGAGAAGACAAGAAGTTTGAGAAGGAAGGAAAGCTGATTTTTGTTGAAGCAGATAAAGGAGACCTATTAGTTGAAGATGTGGATTAAATTGTGTGGTATAATGTTGATGAGAGTAAAGAATGAAACAATATAAAGTTGCATGATGAATAAAATTTCTGCCATATGGATTTTTAATGTGAGAGAGAGAGAGAGAGAGAGAGAGAGAGAGAGAGAGAGAGAGAGAGAGAGAGAGAGAGAGAGAGAGAGTGAGAGAGAGAGAGAGAGAGAGAGAGAGAGAGAGAGAGAGAGAGAGAGAGAGAGAGAGAGAGAGAGAGAGAATATAACCATGAAGAGTTGCAAATAAAGGTGAGTGAAGGGAGAAACCAAGATGATTTGCATGATTCCTTAGAAAAATATTTAGATGAATTGATTGTTGAGGGTTTTTTTATTAATGTAAAATATATATATATAAGAGGATCTGATTTGTATGTCATCCCATAGTGAAATTGAAAAGCATGAGGAACATTCAAGCATTGTAGAGGATGAGGAAAACATGCATTTAGAGCATAATGAATAAGTAGAGGATATTTTTGTGAAAGTATATACACACAATGAGAGTGATATTAATTTTTTTTATACATGAGAGAGGAGATATAATTGGTTGTGGTTTTTGATGATGTGGATAATCCAATAGTTTGTTGGACAAGTTGTAAAGAAATCCAAGAGAGATTTAGGTGGAGGCGGTCAGTTTATTGTGGTGGGTTGGAGCTCACATGTGAATCCATTAAGATATGGATTATATTTTAACATAGGAATATGTTTTTGGTTTCAGGATGGTATCATCCCATGAAGAGAGATATAAGGGGAATAAGTGTGAAGAAGAGAGGTGGAAGACCAACATGTAAAAGCTAGAAGTGGTAGAGGAAAAAGGGGGAGAACTTGGTGTCATGGAAAGGGATATTGTGGTCATAAAACTCCATGACAAAAAAAGTGGTTCTACCACTTACCCCATTCTTGTGATCATGAGATCACATTACAATACCTTAGGTGTTTGATCTAGTAGCATCTAAGGTTTCAAGCAATCTTGCATCACCCCAAAAAAAGAGTGGTGTGATTTTTCTTTTTGTCAAAATAAATGGCAAGGATATAATCAAGATAAATTTTAGGGGCTAAGTTTTTTTCAACTAGATGAGAATTATGTGGTAGGAAAACACTATTTATGTTGTCACTATTCATAAGACATTATTCACTACTGAGGTGGTTGACACTTTTCATC
>JARHVA010007568.1:12500-20000 GCA_037957365.1 Torreya grandis
GATACAAATAATTTGAATACATACATGTAGAAAACTTATAACGTTTGATGCTTGCTCAATTTGGATGGGACCTTAAAGAGCTCTACATGATAATTTTTGTATAGTAATGGCAAGTCAGCGGCTCACATCATGAATTTTTTAACAGACATGAGTTGATTGGATCGATGTTAATCTTTAAACATTATTGTCTTATATGCATGTATGATAAATATGTGAATAGGCCCTAGTTGGATTGGTTGGCTCGGTGATGGAACATGTATAAGTATCAAAGATGTACATATATAATAACTCTAACACTTATCTAGGTGTGCTAGACCTATACATGTGGAAATATTTTATTAGATTGGGCATCCTAAGGCTTTGACAAATATGATGCTTCTAAAACAAGTGACAATTAGATATATAACATAAATATGTGTGTACAATATACACACGTGGTGATATATCTAATTAGATCAGGCCTCATAGGGATTTGATAGAGTTATTTAATGCTTTTAAGAACTGATACCTCTAACACTGCTGACACTTCCAAGCATGTACAAGGTACACATGGTGATATGTAGTTGGATTTGGCCTCCCAAGGCATCATCGACTCTAAAACTTCCAAGAATTGATGCATATTTGATAGCTTTAACACTTTTAGGTGTATGAGGTACACATGTGGCATAAAAAGGTTAAAATATAGGGGTAATTCAATATAGGAGGCATGGGAGGCCAATTTGAATGATTCTTGACATAACTATAAGATCATGATATATGATTTCAGAAAAAATTAGTTACGATTCTATCTATCATGAAGTCAACTAATTAGTCAATTAGTTTAATTAGGGAAATGATTTGAGTAAAATTGAGCCCCTAAACCAAATTTATGACCCAATTGATTATATAATCTATATGCAACATGTATGACTTAAATGAAAATACAAACACAAATGTGGTCAATTTCAATCCATTAAACCTAAATTAGAGTCTACGATGTAATTTAAAGGGATAAATTAGGTCATATTTCATGACATGTTGATAATAAACCCTAATTTTATCACTTAAACATGTATAGTTCCCCTAAGCTTTAATTTCATGACATATAGACATGTACAAATGGGTTACACTAAACCCCTAACCCTAAATCCTAATTTTATAACAAACACAACCCCTACGTTCCTTGATTTCATAAAAAATGTATAAATTCATGAATGTGATTAGTGCTAATTTTTCAACCTATTATTCACCTAGTTTTAAAAAGACCTATGATGGGTTTTTGGGAAAAATTAGCTCATTTTGTCTTACATATTGAGCCTTATTACATCTTTCATTAGTCCTATTGCTTCATAGTCATATCAAGAGTCTTATTGCATCATGTATTTGATATTTATGCATCATATTAGGGATATATGCATCATATTAAGCCTTATTTCATCATATGATATCCTTATTGCATCATATTTAAGATATATTGCATCATATGATAGTCTTATTACATTTCATGATAATATTATTGCATTATATGATAGTCTTATTGCATTATATTGAGCCTTATTGCATTATATTGAGCCTTATTACATTATATTGAGCCTTATTGCATGATATGATAGCATTATTTCAACATTTGATAGTCTTTTACATCATATTAGGGATTTATGCATCATATTATAGTCTTATTAAGTGTTATTGCATCATATTATAGTATTATAGTGGAAAATATGCATTGAATATGAGCCTTTATTATTATTTTTATAGTATATACATATAATTTAAGGAATGGATATATGTTATAGGAACACGTATGCATTCCTTAAAGTTTAAAAAAAAAACAAAAAAAACAAAAAAAACAAAAAAAAAACTCACTTTTCAACATTTATTTTTATCCCTAATTGAGAAACTATCCCCACAGACATTCCCTACATACTCTGTGTACTTTGCATACTTTCTTGGTTGTATTTTTTTTTGGACCACACATTTGAAGTGCTTTCTTGGTTGCTTTTGTCAAAATGGGCTCTGGATCACATTTAAGGAAGAGGAATAAGTTGAAGAACAAAACATCAGATCAATTAGAAGAGTTAAGAGAAAAAACAAGGTACAAATGTAAGCATTTCATTCCAGACAAGGTACAAACACTAACCTTAATGAGCCAAATGCCTTGGATAATGAGACAATTGACAATAATAAATTGAATAATGATGAATTTTATAATAATTAATTGAATTATGATGAAATCTACAATAATGACTTGAATTATGATGAAATTCCTAATAATGAATTGAATTCTAATGAAATTGACAATAGAAAATTAGATAGTGTTGGAAATTCACATTCAAAGTTTAAAGTTTTTTATTATGTTGATGAAGAGCCTATGCATGATACTTTACCCATAAATAATGAATAAAATTTAATGGAATAAAAAAATGATGAAATTAACAATGAATAAAATTTCATGGAAACATATAATGAAGAAACAAACAATCAATAAAATTTCATGGAAACATATAATGATTTTGAGACACCCTCTAAACAGATTTCATCGACAACAACACCTTCAAGAATTGTGTGTAGAAAAGATAAGCACTTAATTTAAGTTGATGAAAATATTTTGAAATAAATGCATTAAAAAATGTCTGACCACCATTCCAGAAGATTGGTTGAAGAAATTTGGGATAGTTTCTTTCATAGATTGAATTATGATAGTCAAAGATGTTAATTATTTGGTTTGTTGATGAAATTGGGTAAGATGAGACCTATAATGTACACATTAGGACTAATAACATCTAACATGGATAATGAAAATGATGAAATTGTTGAAAATATGCATGATGCATATCATATTGTAGGCCTAAAATCATGCAACAAAGATTGTAGTGTTGCCTGATGTATAATGACAACTTGTGCATTAAGTGCTGAAATAGAGAAAAAATGATTGATTTCAAAAACAAGTCAAACACTTGATATAAATAGAAAATAATTAATGAAAGAAATTTCAAGACATGAAAGACTTAATGAACCCAATATGAAAGATCTCTGGACATTCTCTGGTAGACTTCCACAAAAAGATAAAGCTATAGCTGATGCTTTGAAAGACTTACTTGCACAATTTTGGATAGATGATATAAGAGTTTCACCCAATATAAGAGATGTAGTGAAAATAAGAGTTGGTTCTCGTAATTGTGAACCACATCCAAAATATTTATTGGATATCAATAAAACATAATTTTACTCTAAGTTTTTGGAAAACCATCCACAAATTTCTATTAGTTAAATACTATTTGAGATGGCCAAACCTTTTTATGTAAAAATAAATCACACATGCACTACTTATTGTTGTAGGCAACATGTTGAATTTTCAATGGACTATGATGTTTTTAAGCATATTCATTGTAAATTGCATACTAATAACATTTTTTAGGAGTGTGGCATACAAATTTCCAAAATCAGCCAGGGAATTTATTTAAAATATTTTTTGTGAAAGACCAGATGGATAGTTCTTTTATAAGAAAACATGTTTGGATGGAAATTGTAGCATTTACATTGGATTGAAAAAATTGAAAAAATGTATCCATGAGGAGTATACAAGTGAAATTAGATATGAATTATTTGGTTTTATAAAATACAAATTTGTGACTTATCAAGTAAAATATGGAAAAGAATATAAAAGTTGTGAGCTTGTTATGAAAGAGATACCTATTTTAGAATTTATGGTCAAATTCATGAAGAAAATTATTTATGAGTATGAAAGGCACAAAATAGGGATAAATAATTGGATTAAAATTTCAAGCTAAGCAAGTAAAATGAAGGATAGTGAACACCCAAGGAGAAATATTGAAAGGGGAAGTAGGTTTGGACACTTGAAAGAGTTTTGGGAGGACATGTTTTGACCATTTAAGACCATTCAAGCATTATGATTGTAATATTGAAACCTAAAGTGAGATTTGGTCCTTGGAAAACAAGGGTTTGTGCCTATTCAAAACTAATGAATGAGTATAAAACCATCAAGAAAATTGTCTCTATATATTCAATAAATAGGTATATGTGTCAAGTGACTAGTAAGCCCAATAATCAAAAAGCAATTTTGAATTAGTAAGGGAATATTGAAGATAAAGTCATCAAGTAAATTGAAACCATTTTTATTGATTATTTTTAGATTTATACTCAATTATTTTCATCACAAACCAAGGAAAAATATGATGAACACTCATTTGTGAAATTTGACCAAGCAGACATGTGTCGCTAGCTTTTACCAAAATGGGCCTACAGGCTAAAATATACCAGATCTAATCACAAAATTTCATGGAGAGGCTCATTAAGACATAAAATACCCATTAAATATATTTTTTTTTATTTTTGATAATGGAAAATATTCACTATTTTAGTACAGTCAACCCTATGTCAAATCACGATCAACATTGGAGCCTACCTTAGATAAATTGGTTAGTTTGAGGTATCTACAGGTTGATTAAAAACATGAAATTTGGTAATAATGGTATCCATGACATAAAAAAATATCCCATTTCATAATAAATCTCATATAAATATTCAAAGTTTCCACTATTTTTACACAATCCTCTTGCAGTCAAGAAGGCAACCATTGGAGATTTCTAGAAGTTATGTTAGTTTTGGATGCCATAAAGTAGTTTACGCATTGGATATGTATTAAAACAATATAATATAATGTTTTAAACCTATATTTTCTTATATAAGTGATAAAATTTAGGTGTTTCATGCAAAATTTTGAAAAAAGACAAGTTTTGGCATGAAGGAAACATGCAAGCAACTCAAGGTAAATTGTGGTAAAAAGAGTCTACAAGAAAACATACAAATCCAAATGACTTAAAATTTGGTAAAACTAGTATTAATGACATTATATACCAATATATAATATTTTTTATGTAATATTACAAGTTGGAGTGCACTCTAATTTGTCACAGTCGCCTCCATGTCTTATAATGGTCATTACTCATGCACGCATACCTTTTGGAGTTTTAAGGTGTGTTTAAGGGTTAAAAACTTAAAGAAGTATTTTATAAGTATTTTAATATGGTTTTAAACCTATTAAACACATTTAAATGGTGTTAAAACTCCAAACTTCATGTAAGCCCCATAGGTAGGCTCAAATCCCCACAGGCAGTCTCAAAGACATAAAGGCAAAGTTGGTTTTTTGATAATTGGAAAGGTGTTATGAGATGTTTTTAATGTAATGATTATGTTTTCAAGAAAATAATATCAGTGGGAAGGTCAAATTTGTCCTTTGGAGAGTATGTACAGGGCATGGGAAACCCTAGATTAGCAAGCTTCAAGCATTTTTGAGGGATTTAACCATGGGAATTAAATGAAACTTTGTAATATTGCTCACCTATACATGTAAAAGGTTAATCAAAAGGTTTTAACCTGAAATTGTATGTATATGTATGGATTATATAACTAAGGGTTTAGAATAGGGCTAATTAGTCCTAAACGAGGGTAGGTTAATGAAGGAAGTGATAGTTAGAGGTGGAGTTGGGATATGAAATTTGATAGAGACATGAAAAAGGATAGAGTGTATCTATAAATTCCATTATAATCTCTTTAACAATCATAAGTTTTTTGTACAAGGTAAAATACAGTAAAAAAAGGCTACAAGCCTTGAGAGAACATTGTGTCCATAAGGTGTGGAATGAGAGTATGATATTGTTTGAGTAATTGAAGGGGGTTATACCAGGTATGTTATGATCATCTAAGACCATATGTTACAACATGTTGATATCTTGAAACATAGACCAAGATTTGATCCTTGAGACCCAAAGAAGGTGCCTAGGAAGAAACTAGAAAGAGATTGAGAGGAAGTTTATGAATAAGACATGAATGGAATGAGGTAAACGATGTATGGACATAGGTCAGTGCCATCAAAGAGGTGATACTAAGAGTAAAAGGAATAATTACTAGTTGTAATTAGCTAAATTAAACCTAAAGATTCAAAAGAGGAGCTAGCTTATGAAAGAAGATTTAAATCAAACCATAGTAAGTGAATTTTGTTAGTTGCATTTAGAACCATCTAATGATGTTTTTGTAGACTTATCCTCCATACCTCTACATCAGCATATAGACATAATTCAAATGCGATCACTGATATTATTTATTTTTTATAATGATCTAATTTAAAATATTATCCTAACAAGTTATTCTCAATCTCATAACATTTTTAATCCTTAAGAATACTCAAAATCAATATAATACTCTAAACACAAGTGATGCAAACAATATTTATTTCATTTTTTTCTTAAATATTCATGTAAAAAATAAGAATGCCATGTATGAATTCCATATATAGGCATACAATGTCAATAATACATGCATTGTCATATAGGCATAAAAAAAATTACATCATGTCTAACAACATAGTATGTAATTTCAGATGAATACATCATATATGCATGTACAATGCCAAAAATGCATACATTTCCATATAGGTATAAAACAAATTACATCATCTACCACATCTTTATCATCAAATAGTCTCCCTCTCTTTGCCTTCTTTGAATAAGACTCTATTTAGGATGCCCTACTTGTCGATGGAGATATCCTGAATGCCTTGGATTACTCCAAGGTTCGACTGCAGGTACTACACTCATAGTTCACTTGTAGCCAAACCTATTAAAATACAAAAATTATTATAAAATTAACAAATATACATGAAACCAAGCTAATAAACTCATGTTTTAAACTATAATAAAAAAATCATTTAAACATGCACTTATCATAATCTCATGGTCCTCAATTTGTCGTTGACACTCAAATGGGTCAGTGCCAAGTTTAGCTACATAAACAAGCATGTCAAATGATGAAGAAACATGAGGAGATATCATGGTAGTCATCTGAATCAGACTATTAAATGTCATATGACAACCCTGCATATAAAATACATTCATGCATATAAGTTATATTTGCCAAAGTATATAGTAAAATTATTAAAACAAAATTACTAAATTACAATTCAATTACAAGTGAATATACATACCTCGGTGAGTGCCTGTGAAGGTGAAATTACAACAACAATGCCTGAGTCTGTCTCAACTTGCAATGATGGGGGAGTGTCCACCCTAGTCATCAACTGAACAAACAACCTAATAAGTAATAACCTGGGTAATTCATTGATAAAATAAGTTTCTAACAAACTTATTATTGCATAAGATATGAAATATTCTAATGAGGCCATGAGAAACACGAATGTGACAGGTGGATATGTGAAACATGTGATTTGTAAAACCATATTGAAGGCAAGAAATGTCAGTTTCATGAAGGAAAATGACAAGACAACAAGGGAGGATTTTTTAGTGAATATTGTGAAATTGAGTCATTGAATGCAAGTTAGGTGTTGAAACATTCTTGATATGTACCTATATACACTAGTTTGGATGCTTGTATAGCTTTGTTGAGGTGTATTTCATATTTTAACCTTATTACTTGGTCATTAATCTTATTTTTCTTAAGGCAATGACTTGGTATAGTTTAGGATAGTCCTATGAGTACTGGTGT
>JARHVA010007568.1:25000-215000 GCA_037957365.1 Torreya grandis
ACTAAAACTATTGATCCTACTTATATAGTAAATTAGGTTCAAGTTTGAATTATCTAACTCATACTCATCCTGGAATTTGTTTTTCTTTGATTAGTTTCTCGTTTTATCTCAAAAACTCAATATACTCATATTAAAACTACTAAAATAATTTTTCATTGTATTATAGGTAATATAACTCTTGACATCAAGTGTACCATGAAAAATACTTTTATTTGGTGAGTTTTTCAAATTCTAATTGGGATGGTGATCCAAATGATTATAGATCCAAAATTGGATATTTTTTTCATTAGGATTTAGTATTATTTCATGTAACAGTAAGAATCAAATCATTATATCATTATCTTCCATTGATGTTAAGTATAAATCTTGTAATCATGTTGCCAAAAAATCTATTTGGCTTAGAATACTTCTTGTAGATTTGGGAATCACTCAAACTTTTATTAATCCAATTATTGTCGATAATCAAAGTGGAATTAACTAAGCAAAAAAATTGGTTATCTATTCAAGGTCCAAACACATAAATAGTCAACATCACTTCTAGCATGAAGTTGTTAAAGACAATTTATCTTTTTATCCTGCTCAAGAGCAAGTGGCTGATATTCTCACTAAGCCATTATTTTAAAAAAAATATAATCTATCATAAAATGTTGGGATTGAAGGAAGTTATCATCAAGGGGAAGTGTTAAGTAATGATTCATCCTGTAATTATTTATTTGTAAACCCCATATAAAGTGTAATAGGGAGTGTTAATATTACCCTTTATTTCAGTTAATATTTTTATCCTACATTTATGTGTGTAAGTTTTACATTTATGTAAATTTTTAATCACATAAATCCATATTTCCTAAGGTGTCACACCTCTTTTATCCCTTTTGAAGGGAATCTTAGAGTTTCATGTCACATATAACTCCCTCTAAAGTTGGCACACACTTGCCCCTCAACTCATGGTGATTAGTGACATTTGGCACATACTAAGAAGATGGTCTAAGGTCATGATGGGATTATTTATAACTCTGTCTTATATCTTCACTCTATTTAAAGAGATCTCTCCTCATCCCTTCTATACTTAAATTCAAGTCATAGTCTCTATCATATTTTCTTCAACTAGGATTTTAATTAAAGAATATTGGTTTGTAAAGCCTTCTTAATGCACATGGGTTTTTATTTCGTTGATTTGGTTTCTCTACTTCAAAACTTGTGTATCAAATTTTAGGTTTGGATTAATTGGGGTAGTATTTTTCCTTTAAAAATTCATTCTTATATGCTTCAATGTTTATTTTAATGATCTTGGTATAATTTCCCTCAAGTACAAACCTCAAAGTGGTGGAATAATAGTATTATAAAATGGCCATGTGGCCTTTATTTTATGTTAATTAGTGTAAATTTTATACATATATTTGTCTACAATAAATAAATAAATATTGGTACTCTTGTAGACTTATAAAGATTGAAACCTACTTCTTACATCTTAAGAACACCTTACATTATTTCTTTACATCCCCTTGATCCCACTATCTAGGTTATATAATATGATTTTGATAGTCTATCTGAACTAAAAGTGTATGGTCAAGATAGTGTTTTAACTTCTCCCCTTAAACCAATTTAGCTTACTTCCTATTTTACCACCTTCATTTTTTATCCATTTTAAGTTGTAATTATCCCAATGTTATGATATTTGAATTCAAAATCACCTATAAATAGATAAGTGTAGGTGAAAAAATAATAGTGTGTCACACATTTTTGCATTTTTACATCATGAATAGTAAATTATTCAAGACAAGAAAAATTTATTATGGTTGTTTGAAATTATTAAAACATATATATATATATATATATATATATATATATATATATATATATATATATATATAAGCATAGATATACAAAGACACGGTGTATCTCTATTATTCAAAACATTCCAAAGTTCATAAATTATTTTTGAGCATTTATTTTTTAACTTAGTTTTCAAAGATGTTTTTAGTTCTTAAGGTGGACATGCTATTATTATTTATCTCATTTTGTAACTCATTTTGGGACACACAAGAATTATTAATTATTCTTTAGCTAGCATCTACTATGGATAAATTTGGGCTCATATTTTGAAGTTATTTATTTTATGTAGTTTATTATTTTCAACATATTTGTGTTCCACATAAATCCTTATAAATTAAAAAATCCCATTGAACACATGCCCCTAAATCCATTTTTTTAACTTAATAATCTAGGAGGAAAATAATTGCATATTGTAGGTACACATGCATGTCACAATTTGAGCTATGAGGGAATGAAACAAAGGTTGAAACTAAGTGAACAAATATAATAATTCATATTTTAGTTTTGATCATTTCTTCTAGGTTTTAATTTTGGTCTAGATATCTTTTGTAAAGGAATACACAATCTAAATAGCTATTCTCAACTAGCTCCAAATTTATAAGTTACCCTTATATTTCACTTATTACTATTGTATTTATTAATTACACTAAAAGGTGTTCTTACAAGGAAAGTACATGGATTTTGGGTAAAATTACATGGAAATTTTCCATACTATGATCATGTTATTTAAATTATAGTTTGGAAATCACTGAGGCATAATGCAATCATGTTAACACATAACATGATCGCATTATTGTAAAAATAATAATACGATCATGTTCCTATTGTTTTTCATATTAAACCATGAGAACATGTACATATATCAAATCTTACTTAATATATAATGAAATCATGTTATTATGAAAGCAATAACATGATCGTATTCCTATTATTTTTCACATAAAAGCATGTAGACATGCACATGAAGACAATCTTGGATAAAATCTTGAAAGTATAAGATTACATTTATATTGTTACATTTATTTCCTTATACCTTAAATTTATTTTAGTAAATATAGGAAATTGGGGTCACTCTATATCTAAAAGAGTTAGTCTCACAGCTACATGCCTTGTGATTTAGAAAATAGTTTTTAAAAATCTTATATGGTCAATACTTAGGCATTTTCAGGGCCTAAGTGTTGAACCTAGGGATTGTAGGTCATAGATTTTGTAGTTTATGTCCATTTTTGGAAAGCATATAATTATTTTTTTATGTTTTTTTGCCTTTTGAATTGATTCTTAGCATTTTAAGGAGTCCTATGTTTGTCAAAATTGAATTCTACAAACCACTCACATTGAAATTGATGAAAAGTGGTGTGATTGGGTTAGTATAGGTCACATTGATGACCTACACACATAAAATGACCACTTTGTGTTAATTTAAATTATTCATCATCCCTCCCTCATCCTTGATCACTTCTTACTCATGTCTCATCAATCCTAATCACTCTCTCATCATTCCTCATTTTTACTAATCACTCATTCATTGACCCTCACTATCCCTAGTCATCTCTAATTACTCCCTCATCATCCCTCATTACTCCCTCATTGACCCTCACTATCCCTCATCATCCATAACCACTCACTCCCCATCCTCATTGTCCCTAATCACTCCCTCATTGGCCCTCACCATCCCTCATCATCTTTAATCACTCCCTCATCATTCCCAATCACTTCCTCATAGGCTCTCACCATCAATAATATTCCCTAGTCACTCTCTCATTATCCCTAATCATCACTTCATCATCCCTAATCACTCATCATCCCCAATCACTCCCTTATTAACTCTCAACATTCTTCATCATTTATAATCATTCCCTCATTGTCCCTAATCACTCCCTCATTGACCCTCACCATCCCTCATCATACATAATAAATTATTCATCATAACTCATCATCTCTAATCACTCCTTCTTTATCCTTCATCACCCTTAATCACTCCCTCATTAACCCTCACCATCCCTCATCATCCCTAATCACTCCCTTATCCTCCCTAATCACTCCCTCATTGACCCTTACCATCCCTCATCATCCCTATTGACTCCCTCATCATCTCTACTCAATTCCTCCTTGTCCCTCATCATCCTTAACCACTCCATCCAATACCTTGATGATGGTGTTTTGTTTGTGTTTAATAATGCTAAGATATACAAGTGGAGAGTTGAGTGTTATCATAAATATAAGACACAGTGATCAAAATGATGTGGAAGCAAATTTGAAACATAAATGTTTAGAACCTATGAAAAAATATGGGCCTATTATAAGTGATGTAATTAAAAATTTAAAATATGATATAAAAATAGAAGCAAGTAAAACCACCATAACACCAAAAATGGGTAGTAAATATGAGGATTACCAAGCTATGTGATTTCTTGAAACCAATCAATTGCTTTTCATATAAGGAAATTTAATGATCAAAATAATTAAATTGAAGGCCTTGTATTTGTATGTATATTTATTGAGTCATTATACCAAAGAGTGGAAAATAATTTTCAAATGATTATAACAAGTAGTCCAAGATTGGAAAGTGGTGCTTAATTCATAACTTCAATATTCAATCCAATGAAGAGTGTCCCACTATGAGCTCTATACTTGCACATCTCAAGAACTGGGTACAAGTTATCTAACACTATAAAAGGGTAAGTAAATAGTAAATTATGAACCTAATGATATGTTTGTTACTAAAAATATATGTGCTTCCCCAAATAAGAAATTATATTAATTAAAAATATTGTTTCATTAATAAATGTAGATCAATGGTGAATCAATACACTCATCATTTATAATTGAAGTCAAAAGAATTTCATTTATCCTAAAGCATATTTTCAAAAAATGAACTTGAAATTGATACATCATCCATAACCATACACTAGTTTATGGTCTAGTGTAGGCCTTGAGAAATGGATCACCTAGTAGTGCCACTTGGTATACAAAATCAGACTTTTTAAAGAAGCAATCCTTTGTGACATCTCACCATTATAGGTGTGTGATATTTTACGTATGGTCAACCATATATTTACCATTTATTAGGATATATTTACTTGAAAAATTAATTATAAAAAGGTATTCATTGAAAAAATATAAAAAATATAGGTCATAAACTAGAATATCTTATCTAAATGTTCACCTAAGTGTTTCAAATAATATTAAAAGTTGCTCAAAAAATGGTGCACAACATGGCCGTCTATCTAATTTATTTTCTTAAAAATAATTAGAGTTCCTCTTAAAATTTTAGATGTTTGACTTAGTTATATTTAACCATTTAAAAAAATTTGTGTTTTAGAAACTAGACTCGAAATGCTACATTTCATGTTCTTATACAATCTTCAAATTTAGAGTGTAGATATCTCAAATTATCTAAAGAAGTTTAGATTTCTAAAATTTAAATAATATCATGTCCATAGGTAGGCCATTTTTTATCCCCCAACTTTTTGCACTTACCGTATAGTACAATCTGGTATGGTGGAAGATTGTAATGTGTGTGAGTGCATTTACTTTTAATGGCCAATGTAATAAACTAAAATTCAACTAACATTTATTTAATTTAAAACCACATGTAAAGTTTATAAAAATACAAAAAAAATTAAAATGTACCATTAATAATATTAGATCCAATAAGCGTAAATAAGTTGGAAAATTTAAAAAAAAATATTGCAAGATTCATCTAGCAGGCATTCACGAGACAAATCGGTGTTAGAGGAGGCAAAATCACAATCATAGTCACATTTTGCTAATTAAAAAAATGAAGTAGAGATTAATGTGGTATCAAAGATAATTGGCATGGATCCACACTTCATTTGATATTATATATAATTAATTTTTGTACTTATGGAAGCACAAATCATATCAATACTTATATTTTAAATATTAAATATTAAATATAAATAACTTCCTAGAATCCTATATCCTGATTCCAAAAATCTAAAATAATCTCATACAAAAATGAAGAGAACATATGTCATTTATAAAACCCAAATTTATATTTATATGCACCTCAAAACTATAAAATCCCCATGCCATTCCAATCAGCATCCCTATATTCTTATAAAGGTCATGACACAATGAAATGTAGACAAACCCTTGAACTCATAAATTTGGTGTCATTTTAAGGCAAGTTTGATGCACTTATGTATCTAAAAACTTAGCTAAGTTTAGTGATGGAACTATTTCTACATAGGAAACTAGAAAAGATAGGTAATTCTCAAAGTTTTGATAGCTCCCACAAGTAAAATGGCACACAAAAATGGCTTGATGAGGTCAAATAAGAGTGCTAACTTAATGAGTGTTAATATGATGATACTAAGAATTTATTGAATTCTATATCCAGGAACAACATGATAAGAGTTACAATAATTTGAATTTTTTATTACAATCTATATATACCTACAATAATTTTTGATGTAATTTAGTTTGAAAATTGTGAAGTGAAAACAAGATGTTAAAAGAAGGTGTATGGAAAAAATATATTGCTTTGCTGAAAATCCATCATCTCTTTATTAATTTATTTTATAATTAATTATGTTGAATTTTAAAAATTAATAGATTTATTTACATTTTATTGTAAATATGATAAATTGAAAATACAAACCAAAATAAAATAATGTAATTTAAAATTAAAAAATACAAATTTAAAGAATTTTCTTCCACATTCATCATTTTATTGTGTTGGGGAAGACTTTCAAAATCACTTTTAATTTAAGAGCAGGTTTTATGGATTGCCACAACAACACACAAAGATTTACGAATTCAAAGCACAAAGTTTAGTATTTATTTTCCAAAGGAAAACAATGAACCCTGGAATTGAAAACATGAATAGTTAGAAATACCTATTTATAAAGGTGTAACATTCTCTTTCAATTCTAGCTTCAGGTGATGTTTTTAATATGATAAACGCCATCAATTCACTATTTTTAAGGTAATATAGGATTAAAAATTAATATATTTTTTAATAATATTTTTTAAATGTGATTTTTCATATTTAATATAGTATAATGATTTGACATTTTTTTATTGTTAAATAAATATATAATTTTAATTCTAGTAACTTAGTTTTGTTTTAGTAAATATTTATATTATAAAAGGTTTTATTTTATTATGTTTAGTTTTAATGGGTACCCAAATTTGATTATTGACTCTATTATATAAAGATGAATATATTTAAGATGATGTTATTAAGACAAGACTAACAATATGTCAAGTATTTTATTTTTATTATAAGACAATTATGTGTTTATTTTTAATATTGCAATAATTTTATCATGTTCATATATTTTTTTCTTTAGTGAACAAGGTGCTTTTATAAATTGTGAAATATCTTGATTTTTTTTAATACAGTTATATAAATAAGGTAGGGCCTTATGATTATTAAAAATGTTATTTCTTAAATTCAATCAAATTCATTTTTAGTATAAATATAGTTTTATCATATTTCATATTATATATTTATATATATATATATATATTTATATATATATATATATATATATATATATATATATATATATATATATATATAAATATAATAATATTCTTTACATTTTATAGTTTAATGGTTTTTCACTATAAACATAGACATTATGTTGATTTATTATATAATTAATTGCACTGATATTAAATTAGTATACATATCTTAGATTATTCTATGTAAAATATATCGAGATATATCATTCTAAAGAATCTTATATTATATTTATGGTACAAGTGAAATATGTACTTCCAAAATAATATTTGTTGACATTTTTTGCCATTGTTATCTACAATACCTCCTAATGTGATTTTTTTGAGTTCAACATGATATCTATAGTACTTCCTTACAAGGGAAATATTCCTCCTTCTAGAGAAAAGAGTCTCATTATGGTTCAGTGTGTTGATAGGTTGTTTGAAACACCAACTCAGGGTCGGATGGTCACCTATCTAACCTATCCTAAAATAAGGCCCATAAGGTCTCCCCAAAGTCTATTATTCCTGAGTCACAATGTACTAGGTAAGCCATTTGGTCTATGAATAACTTTTCCAATTCAAGTGGCCTTTGCTAGTTTGAAATAATAAACTTACTTTCAAATAGTGTTCTGGTCATGTACATGGTTTAGAGTTAAATGCCTATGTTTATTATTTTGTATTCGATGTGGATTGTAGTCTAGTTATAAAATGATAAAACATGCATTCTTTTACCTAATTTAGTTATCATTTTAATATTTTTATTAAAATAAAAGTGGTTTATTTTAAAGTATTTTAATTGCATTCAAACATTTAAAAATATGATAATGAGATGGCAACGAAATAGAGCAAGTAATAGAGATAAATGTGCATAAATATATTACATTTAGAAACTAATCTAACCCTAAATTTACTGAAAGATTAAAAAATGACAAAATAAAATGGAAAATAGAGGAAAAATCCTACTATAATGAATCCAAATCAATTTGTCACGATTGTAAATGTCCACAAAATTAATCTCTCACTAGGCCAACATGTGCACAACCACCAATGTAGCCAATGGAAGAGTTTAACAATTTTATGTATATATAGTGCATTGAATGAACATTTAAATTAGATGCACTCTCATTTAATCAAAACCTTTAAATATTGATTTATTATCTAAGCAAATATATTGAGTATGATGCCAATATGGGCACATGAGTTATATTTGTAGAATTAATTTATTTTGAGTTATTTATGTGTTTATAAATTTTATTTAATTTATTTATGTACTAAATTTTTTTTTTGGTCATTGTGGACACTTTTTAGTAGTTTCTTAAAAAATACCTAGAACTACCAGTTATCTTCAGTTCATTATAGTTCATTGTAGTTAACTAAAAGTGTACTTACCTGAGTATAAATCATTATACATTAATCCAAAAAGATATGGGGAATAATTTATAAGTTAATATAGCTTATATTAAAGTCATTTTGATCTTATTTTCTATATTTAGCTCAGTTGGGGTTCTTAGGTTGACTAGGATGCCTTTTTGGTTGCATGTTTTGACTTTGTTGTTGGAAACGATTCTTGCATGATGCCTAAATATTTATAGTGAGTTAAAATTATATTTTTTAATATAATTTAAATTCACTTAATGGTCTAATATTTTTATATTTATATTTTTACTTTTAGACTTTACTTGCATTGCAAGTTTCCTTATAATAAGTTCAAATTATCTTTCTTTATTTAAAAAATTGCACACAAAGGTGGTGTGATGACATAATTAAAATTGAGAATATTTTTACATGTTTATCTCTGATAATATTTAAAATACATATTAATTTATACCATCAATAATATATTTTTTATTTTGAAGCTATTTACTATAGGTTTTTGTCAATAGTTTTACATACAACACAACTAGTTTGACAATTAATAATTCTATGATAGTTTTATTGATACATAGTTTTAATTTTAAAGAGAAAAAAGGTTAATTTTCCTCCCTCCATATGTTCAAAACCTTTATTTTAAATTATATCATTGTTTAATAAAGTTTTAGAAAGGTTTCTAACCATTATTAGGATAATCAATGGCTTTAGTGTATTCTTCTTCCATGAACATTCCCATCTTCAAAGGTGGCAACTTTGAATATTTTAGAGATCAATTGAATTTAATTATTATGTGAAAAATATTTTAGGATAATTTTATCCATGGATACATGCCAACTTAATTTTGGAACATTTTGATTCAAGATTAAAAAAGAACAAAAATAATGAAGAAAAAGTAGATGTACAAGATTTATTCAATCCTTAGAGAGCCATAGACCCAAGAATTTATCCAAAAAATTTAGGATGTATAAATTTCCATGAGGCATGAAATCCCTTGGAAACTTCCTATCAATCATATACTAAGGTAAGAGAAGAAAAACTCCAAACTCTTAAAATATATTTTTATAATTTAAGAATGTCAGATAATGAAAGAGTTGGAGAATATATCACAAGGTTAAATGGTTTGGTGTATATAATGAGGGTTTATGGATAAATTATTAAAGATAGTGTTGTTGTATGATTTTTTTTGAGATATTCATGTCAAAATTTATTGTATATCATGATCACTCTTGAAGAGTATAAGAACATGAACACTATAAGTGTTGACGAGTTAATAAGTTATCTCTTGTCCCATGAGGATAAGATGAGACTATGTTTAATATATCTAGAGCATGATCTATAATAGGCAATTGAAACCAAGGAAAATGTTTTCAAATACCAAAGAGAAAAATAATAATCAAATTCAATGGAGTTCAAAAAAATAAAATTCGAAGGGAAAAGCTAAAGCTAAATTTATAGGTAAAAACAAGAAAAAGTTTACTTGTTGCAAAAAATTAGGACATGAAAAATGATTGTAGGATACTAGCAGCTCAAAATCAAGCTAATCAAGAGATTGAAAAGAAAGCAATTCAAGTTGAACAAAGTGATGTTAAAAAAAACTTATAATATTGTCTCATGTATATTTTGAGAATAGAGGAACATTTTTTTTTCTTTTGGTTCATGTTGCTAAAATCGCATGACAAGTCACAAAGTTGGATTCAACAAATTACATGCCTCTCTCAAAATCCAAGTGCAATTGGTTGATGGAAAGTCCATCCAAATTTAAGGAAAGGGTATCGTGAAAAACAACAAAATTAAAGTTAAATATGTCATAATTAAATAGGGGAAACCTATTGGAGTTGAATTTTAGGGCTTTAAAATTCTTACACATGTTTCTAGTTTAACATGAAAAAAATACCAACTCTTTGTAAGAGACTAATCATGTATCTTCATCAACTCCAAGTAAGATCAAGTGGTTATTGAATCCACATGCAGCCAATAAAATGTTGGATTATAATCATTATAGGATGATTACAAGGCTTCAACATCAATAATTTTTCTTTATGATGCTTATGATGAAAATACGATGTTTACATTATCATTTATTGTGAGTGAACCTAGAAATTATACAAAAGTTATTCAAAAGAAAGAATGGGTTGATGTTATTAAATTAGAGATGGATTAAATTGAGAAGAATGATACATGTAAATAGTTCATTCTCATTTTAAAAAGTACGCTATTGAATCAATTGGGTCTACAAGACCTAAGTGAAGAGTGATGATATTGTTGATAGGACAAAAGCTAGACTAGTTGTAAAAGGATTTGCATAAACATATGGGGTTTACTACAAGGAAAAATATACACATGTTGCACGTCAAGATATTATAAGACTAATAATTGTTATAGATACTCATAAAGGATGGAAAATACATCAAATTAATGTCAAAAGTGCATTCCTAAATAAAGTGATTGAATATGAAGTATACATGTGTCAGCCATAAAGTTTTGAGGTAAAGGGTAAAGAATTTTAGGTATATACATTGAAAAATGATCCTTTTAGATTGAATAAATATCCAAAATCTTGGAACTAAATAATTTATATATGGTTATTATTGCAATGATTTGTAAGAATTTAAAATGAACCAACTCTTTACATACAATCATTGGGTTCTAATGTTTTATATGTTTGTCTCTATGTAAATAACTTGATATTTACAGGTAGCTCTATAGAGATGCTAAATAGATTCAAGGAAGTTATGATATCAAAATTTGAGATAACCAATAATTTGCTTATGAATTTATTTTTTGGCATGGAATTCCATCAAAAAAATATGTAATCATTTGTCAAGCTGTGTATGCTCAGGGCATGCTAAAGAAGTACAATATTCAAGATTCAAAACCCATAAACACTCCAATTACAAGTGGATAAAAAATTATGAGGGAGGATGGAAGTCATTTAATTAACTAAAATACCTTTAAAATCATCATGAGAGGTTTGATGTATCTCACTATGATAAGACATGATATCAATTATGGGGTTTCACTAGTTTCTATATTTATGGGTAAACCGTCACTTGAGCATTAACATGACATGAAGATAATTTTTAGATATGTAAGAGGTACCTATAATTATGGTAGTGATTTCAATATAAAAATTTAGTTATGTATAATTAGATACACATTCAAATTGGTAAACATCTCCCGATGACATGAAGTCAACTTCAAGTTATTACTTCACACTAGGAAGTGGGTTGGTCTTCAAAGAAACAAGCTACAATTGGCATATCATATATTCAATCTGAATATATAGCCCTTACATCAACTTGCACACAAGGATTATGGCTGAAAATATTATTATCTGATTTTAGAGAGGCTCAACTTGAGCCAACAAATATTTTATGTGATAACAATGGGGCAATAAAATTGCCAAAGAATCAAATTTTCTATGATAGAACCAATCACATTGAATATCATTTTTTCATAGACTTGGTCCATGACAAAATATTTTTCATTGAACATGTGATAAGTGAAGGTAATTTTTCTGATATTCCCACCAAAGTATTGCACAAGTAGATTCATGGAAGATTTAATATGATGATAGGCATCTCACCCCTTTGCATCAAAAGGGGGATTATTGAGTATGATGCCAATATAGGCACTTGAGTTATATGTTTATAATTAGTCTATTTTATGTTATTATGTGTTTATGAAGGTTATTTAATTTATGTATGTCCTAAATTATTTTTTTGGTCATTTTGGACGATGTCCAATAATTTCTTAAAAAATAGTTACAACTGTCATTTAACTTAAGTTCATTGTAGTTCACAGGAGTTCACTAAAAGTGTGTTGAGTTGAGTATAAATCATTATCCACTCATCTCCAAATAGGTGGGGTGCACTTTTTAAGTTAATATAATTGATATTAAAGTTATTTTTGTCTTATTTGTTATATTTAGCTCAATTGGGGCACCTAGGTTGACTAGGATGTTTTTTAGGTTGCAAGTTTGACTTTACTATTGAAGAGGCTTCTTGCATGATGTCCAAAGATTTAAATTGAGTTTAATTTAGATTATTTAATGTATTTTCAGTTCACTTAGTTTATTTTAAGTTTACTTAATGGTATATGAGTTTTATATTTATATTTTTACTTTTAGACTTTACTTACATTACAAGTTTACTTGTAATAAGCTCAAATTAGGTTTCTTTATTTAATAAATTTATACACAAAGGTACTGTGGTGAATTAATTTAAATTGGGAATATTTTTCATGTCTTATCTCTGATATTATTTCATGTATATAGTAATTTAGACTAGTAAGCATATATTTTCAAGTTTGGAGCAATTTAGTATAGTTTTTTGGTTAATAATTTCTCTTTCAACATAGCTAATTTGACAGCTAATAATTTTGGTACATGTTTTTTGATATATATCTTCAATTTTATAAAGAAACTAAGATGATTTTAACTCCCTCCATACATTCAAAAAATTAAAAATATGAATGTATGCATGGTCTATTTTTTTCCCAAAAATCATATTGAAAACCCACATAACTAAAACAACTCAAATCACATTCCACTCTAATCTGTTAAAATATTTTTAAAATGTTTAAAATTAGGTTTAATATTCAAACCATCATACCACTTGTATTTGAACAATTATACATAAACAAATTGGGTCACCTAATACATCGTGACCTAGAAATAATAGATCTTGGGGAGACCCTACATACTTCCTTTTAAGAGAGGCTAGATGGACAATCATCCCACTTGAGTTGGTGTGTCAAATAACCCATCAACATATGGGATTTGCTCAAATTCCAAAGGGGGACTATATTATACATATATATCTTCTAATCATTTTCATATCTCAATATATAAAATATTAATAATAATTATGGTATTGAAGGCTCGATGTAAGGTGACCTTAAGGTTCCAATTTAATTTCCTAATATTCAGTACCCAGTGACCCACCATCTATATTTAGATGTGAGGGTTTGTCATCAAATATTGCATAGTGTTCCAACCTCACCACATCGTTTACCTTTTATATGATAGACCCAAGATAAAAAAAATCATATTAAGACCAAATAAGGTATCTTGTTACATTTAATTTCAATATATAGTAGTTATTATTTTTCACATAGCCATGTTTTTATAGGTTAGTGGTTTTGTAGGTTCTGAAATATATCATTTTTCTTTCCAAAGACATATAAAAAATATCCTTTTCAATATTATTTTATGTTCTAATTTGAAGAACAAGACTATGCCACCTCTTTTGCATCTAAGTGCACAACTCAAAGTGGGAGAAAATAGTATCAAAAAATGTCCCCATAACCTTTATTTTATGATAATTAGTGTTATTTTTACATATTTGTTTGTGTATAGATAATTTGGTCTAAATCAATAAATATTGGTACTCTTGTCGACTTCTAAAGGTTGAAACCCAATTCTTGCATCCTAAAAACACCCTCCATTCTCTCTTTTCATCCCCCCAATCCCAATGTCAATATTGTATTCTACAATCTTAATAGTCTATCTAAACTGAATTCTAAGGTAAAGATAGAGTTTTTCCCTTTCCCCTTCTACCAATTTGGCTTACTTTCATTTTCCCACCTTCCTGTTTCTATCCATTAGAAGTTGGAATTCACATAATTATACGAATTTTGAATTCAAAATCTCCTATAAATAGACAAGTGTATATGACAAGATAATAGTGTGTCATACATTTTTGCATTTTGGGTCCATGAATAGTAAAGTGTTAAAGAAAACAAAACTATATTATTGATTGTTGGAAAATTAACAAAACATATATATTTTAGTGTAGATATACAAAGAAACATTACATCTGTATTATTCAAAACATTTTGAATTTTGTGAATTATTTTTTAACTATAATTTGAAATTTATATTTTTGTCCCAAAGTTGAACACATTGTTTTGATTTAACTCACGTTGTACCTCATTTTGGAATACAAGCATTATCGATTATTATTTAGCTAACATCTACTAAGGATAAATTTGGTGGATATTTTGAAGTTATTTATTTTATGCAATTTAGTATTTTTTGACATATTTTTTCCCACCTAAAACCTTATAACTCAACAACATCCCATTGATTACATGACCCTGAATCCATTTTGTTTTACTTAAAATTCTAGGTAAAAAATAGTTATTGTAGGTATAAATACTCATCATAGCATGAGATGTGAGGCAATGAAAATAAAGGGTGAAACCAATTTAACAAAACCCATAAGTTATATTTTAGTTTTGGGCACTTCATCTAGGTTTAAAGTTTATTCTAAGCATCATTTGGAATAGAATGTAAAATATATACAACTATTTTCAATCTACTCCAATTTATGATTACTTTTATATTGAATTTATTACTATTACATTTATTAATTATGCTAAAAGGCATTCCTATGGTGACATATATTGTGGTGGAATGATGTAATATTCATGAGTGTGTTCACTTTTAATGGCTAACATAATAAAGTAAAACTCAACCAATTAAAATTATATATACACTACATGTAATGTTTGAAAAATAAATAAATAAAACGTACCATTAATAATAGAATATCCAAGAAGCATAAAGAAGTTGGATGATTCATTTAGTGGGCATTCATAGAACAACTTAGCATTAAAAGAGGCATAATTAAAATCATAGTCACAATCTAGTAATTGATGAAAGGAAGCAGTGATGAATTTTGTCCAATAGAGAATTTATATGGCTTCACACTTCATTTGATTATATACATATAATTTTTGTATCCGTGGAAATATAAAACATATAAATACTTTTAAATCTAATATTAACTATTAAATACAAATAAATTCTTAGAATCATGTGTCCTGATTCCAAAAATCCATAATAATATTAACATGAAGAGAATAAATGTCATGTAGCAAACCCAATTTCATATCTATATGTGCCTCAAAATTATCAAATACTCATGATATTCCAATTCGCATCCCTTTGTAATTACAAATTTCATGACATAGCTAAATGTAGACATGCCCTTTAACTTATAAATTTGGTGTCTTTTTAAGGCAAGTTTGATGTCTTTTTATTTCACATTCTTTCTTTGATTATGTTTGGTAAGCCCTTTAAAATCACTTTTAATTTTAATAACAAGTTTTAATCGACCACCACAACAATAAACAAAGGTTTACAAATTCAAATCACAAAGTCTTCTATTTTTTTAATAAAGTGAAGTGATGAATCATGGAATGGAAAGCATGTACTTTTGTTGAGTTTCTTTCTCAGTTATTTCATATATTTTTAATTACTTTATCTAGGAGGAGATCACGATCAAGGAGTTAATCTTTATAACTCAAAATTAGGACAACTTGGTGGTAGCCCCCAAATTCCTACCACTACACCTAATCCTAAGACCACCTCAATGTATCACAATTAGAAATACATATTTATAAACGTGTGACCACCTCTACTTATGATATTAATAAAAATATTTTCAATGTTGTGAATCTTTGAATATAATTTTTAATGTGATCAACACCCTTAATGCATTTTTTAAAAAGTAAAATAAGATGGACAATTAATAGGATTTTTTTTTAAATATATTTATGTTTAAATATAAATTTTTATAATTAACATAATATAATGATTTAATATTTTTTAATGGTTAAATAAATATATAATTTTAATTTTAGTAGTTTAGTTTAGTTTTAATAAATTTATATATTATGAAAGGTTTGTTTTTATTTTATTTAGTTTGAAGAGGTAAGCAAATTATATTATTAACCAATAAGGGATATATTTAAGATGTTTTTATTAAGATAAAATTAATAATATATCATGTTTTTTATTTGTACCTTAATATAATTATGTGTTTATTTTTAATATTTCAATAATTTTATCATCTTTTTATATCATTTTCCTTATATTGTTCCAGACATTTTTATATTATATTTATGACATAAATAAAATAAATACTTTTTTTTACATATATTTATTTAAAAATATATATATTAATATATAAATTATAACACTCAAACAAATTAAAAATTTATTTAAAAATAACAACCATCATCATCATCATCATCAAAAAATAAAAAAATCATTAATCTTTCTTAAAGGTAGAAAGAAAAAGACATTACCTTTAATCAGATATACAAGAAAGCTTTACAAAATTATAGTGAAGTCAAAAGTCTTAATACATTAAAAAAGAGTATTAAACCTATCAATCATCTGAATAAGTAAAAATAAAATATTACATTGAGATAAGGATAAATTTTACTTTAGACCAAAGGAAGAAAAGCAAAATATGCTTCTGCGCATGTGTTGTATGGCCCGTGTGGTTTGGCGCTTTCATAAAGTGGGAATCAAAAAAGAATTATTCATCTCATGGATGGCATTCATGTCATTCAATGGCGTGACTTTATTTTATTTTTGTCAATCACTAGTTCCTATTGACCATGTCATTATAAATGTTTTTTAATCATAGTGGCGATAGTGACAAAATTGTAGTTGATTGATAAATGTAGGTGGTTAAAGAGTCCATGTAATAATTGTGAGGAATGGAATTTTAATAATTTTAAATGTCAGTTGACACACTCTTTTGACTATGGCATATTTAAGTTATGTACATTATCATAGAGGGAATTATATTCGACCTTTCCATGTCAATGTTTTCTATGATTGGGTTTCAAGAAATAGGTTGACTGTATTTTTAATAATGTTTTACCTTTAAATAATTCTTTACCTTTAAACAACACCCCCACCCATTACAATGTAATTCATTTTTCCATAAACTCAATATATATTCATAACTAACTCAAATAAATTTCCCATGATATAATCAAAATATTGATCACTCTATTTTCTTCTTGATGATGGATCACTGAGTGTGATCTGAAACATCAATCCAAAAAGACTCACACAATTGCATCCAAAAGCACTCTCTTATTTTATCAAAATATTGGGCATCTTTTGTCAACAAACTATAGTCCTATGAAAACCTAATGATGCTTAAAAGATAGAAAAATCCTACATCATAGTATCACTTGAGTGAAGCAATCAAGCACTCACTTAAACTTTAGGGAGAGATCACTTAATTCTTTGATGTGATAATTATTCACAAAGATAAAATAAAATGCATGACTAATACACTTAAAACTTAATAATGATCAATGAACATGCTAAATAAAACACATAATATATCTATTTATAGAAGAATCCATATTATCCTAATGATGTCATATATTCATTCACTATTAAAACATGCTTTACACTCAGGGTAAAATAATTTCCACTAACATGATGCCAAGTTATATAAGGTATTTACTATCTATGTTATCTATTCCCTTCTACATGTTCATGATGCATATATATTTCTCGATTGCATCAAGTGTGTCTCCAAGACTCATCTTCAAAACTAAGTTTCCAAGTCTCTATTCTAAAAGGTAAAGGGAGGTATTTTAATGTATTCATGTATCTCCCCTATTATCAAGTTATTTCTTATCTTGATCTAGTTTTCTTTCTATAAATTTATAGAAGATCATACAAAAATTTCCATGTGATCCTCTTATAGATCAATCATTGATTATACATGAGCTTTTATGTCTAGATGCATGCCACTTATTAACTCTATGTAACTCCTTTCCTTATAGATAGCTTTGTGCAAGGATGTTCCCAAATTCTACATTAAATATTAAATACAACTAACATCTTAGAATCCTATGCCCTGATTTGAATAATCCAAAATAAAATCACATAAATATGAAGAGAAAAAATATCATGTAACAAACCCAAATTCATATTTACAGGCACATCAAAACTATCAAAGCCTTGTGCCATTCTAATTGGCATTCTTATATGCTTGCAAATGTCATGACATAGTTTATTGTAGACAAACCCTTGAATTCATAAATTTGGTGTCATTTTAAGGCAAGTTTTATGTAGTCATATATCTTTTCTAAGGGAATCATCAACTTGTAGCTCATTACTTACGTTGAGTTTATTTTATTCATCATATATCTCACATCCATCATCCCATCCCCTTGTCTATCTATTGCATCCCACCCCTCATTTCCTCTTTTGAGTAACCATCCATCTCATTCTTCCCCACATGTCCCCTTGAGGGGGGATCATAGTCACTATAATTATTTACTAAAAATCATACATGAAGTGGTTTTTACTTGAAAGACCATTACTCCTTCCAATTCATCCACTTGCAATGCCCTTTCAAAGAGCATCAAAATGTATGCACCTAAATCTGCTCACCCTAACCATTTTACTAATCTCTCTATTTATCCTAATTAATCCTATAACCATAGTCTTAAACAAATAATTAAATCCCATCCCCCTTGATTATTCTTCATCATAAAGCTGATTATAGTACACCAACTATAAATTAGAAGGCCATAACAGGAATAATTATCCATGAGGGAATGTGTGGAAATTGCTTTTAAGTTGTGAAGTTTGTAGAGAGGCACATGATGTTTGCAACTTCACTTTGTTGTAACACATTATTCAAGTTAACACAACCATCTATTATCAGTTGTGTGATGCCTACACACATACCCTACTTTATTTGAGGGTCATTGATGAGATGCACAAGAGCAAGGAAAGAGGTGCAACATAGGCCACTATAGTAGTCGAAGGGAAATATAACCAAGGAAATGAAGGTTATAGTTAGTATAATGTAGTATTTGGTATAGAATGAGGTGACAAAAGGTGAGGTGGAGGATGTGGTGGTAGAAGTTTCCCACCCTTTTCATGTTATAAGTATGGTTCTACAAAACACTATCAGTGTGACTACCTTACACATCCCACGTATAAGAAGTTAACCCAAGGTAGGCCTAGCATAGGCAAAGGTGCAAGGATGATCAAATATGAGTCAAAAATGGAGATGTGTATCCTGAAGGTGCAACCAATTTGTATAGAGATGGTTAAAATATTGGTGATTACTCATAGTGGATTCACCACTTGGCCACTAGTTGTGCCAATACTATAATTATGCATAGAATATAGGGATAAGGGTTGCACTGGGCATGTAACATAACCTAAACTAAAAGTTGTGACTTATCTAACCTCAACACACACAAAATATGTATTACAATAGGGCATGAGTGTAATCCAAAGCCTGCAAGGGGAGCTCCAGTTAGTGCAAGACCTATAAGTGCATGGTGTTACCTCTTGAAAGAAGTATGATAGTTAGGAGGTTGAGATACAAGAATTAATAGAGATCATGTGTCTCCTAAAAATAGAGGGAATGCTTACCCTATTAAATAAAACACTCTTAGATAATGTAGGCCAAATTCTAGTTGAATTCACTATGCCACACATGAAGAGGGCATGATAAGCTAGGCATGCACAGAATGTAGAGTATGATATAAAAATCCTCATAGGTGCCACTATTAATGGATGGTATATATGTAAGGTCCTTATAGACACATGCATCAAGGTCAACATCTTGGCCAAGAATGCTTAAAATAAAATGGGTAGGCTAGCCCTAAAGCCTTCCCCTCATATACTTTTCATGGAAAATAAGACCCGAGCATAACCTATCATAATTTTGATGAGCATAGTTGTAGATATCATGGGTGACAAATTATGAGATGAATTTGAGGTGGTCGAGTTGGTAGAACAAGAAAACTACCTGATGTTTCTAGGAAGGCCATGTTTCTATGTAAACAACATAGATATGTGCTTCAAGAAGCACTACATGAATTTTTAAAATGGAAAGGAGAGGGTAATTATACCCCTATCACAAGACCAATGATCCCCCTATATTGAGAGTGTGGACCTCAAGGATGAGATCAAATACATATATTACATCAAGACACAAGGTGCCAAAAGACTAAACCCCAATGATCAAGGAGTGATTTTTTGAGAAGATGGTCAATCAGCCTCAGATAATATCAATGTTTCTTATACTAATGGGTTGAGGAATCATATGAGACCACTTGTCAAAGATGTCATTTAGTGCATATAAAGGCACCAAAACTAGTGAAGATAGGCTGGGTCCAAATTGATACCATTTTTAAAAGGTGGACCCCTTGTGCCAAGAAGGGAAAGAGATTTTTTTGACTTAGTAAGGGAAAAAATTTAGTGCTCCTAAGATATGCAAGGAGTACTCTAGTATAAGACTATGTTCAAGACCTCAAATCATACATCCCCAAAGAAGTGGATAGGATGGGCACATTAGTGTATAGATTGAAGAACACTTTTGCTCATTGGGGGGAAGTGTAAATCCTAGTTTTCTCACTTGACAAGATGTGAAGGAAACCATTTCTACTAGATTTAAGAAGAGTAATGAGAACCTAGACATCTCAGCCTACTCTGATGACTCTAATTGCATAACACATGTATGCCTTTATGAAGAAAATTGGATTGTCTATGATGAGAATGTCCCAAGGATTCTATGGCTGCATGTCTTCTATATGACCTTGAAGACATATGTATGGACAAGGTATGTTGTTAATGAGATGCACCATGAGATAGCCAATTAGGATGCACTTAAGGAGTGGTTTGTTTACACCTTCTCCTTTTCTTCACAAAACCTTGGATTGATTGAGCCACTATAGATAGTTCAGAGATCAATGTTTGAGGACACTAAAATATTGGAGGAGAGCCTAAAAGACATGTTTAATAAAAAATGGTTGGTGATACAAACTTTATCTGAAGAGAAAACCCTCAACAGTGACTCTAGTGATGAGGATGATGAAACATGAAAGTCGCATAACTAGACACTTTTGATAGGCAAAAGGAAACTAGTGCACCAAGTTGAGGATAACACTCTAGAGGAAGAATAACCTACCCACCTTTAGGTAGAGATAACTAAGGGTATTTAACAAGTTGAGGATTCACATAAAGAGAAGAATGATCCCTATCACATGCCACTAAAAACTTCTAAGGTAGATATTAGCTCAGAAGGGGAACCAAAAATTACTACTCTAGGCACATATTGGTATGATGCAAAGATGGTACAAATTGTGGACATCCTGAAGGAATTCTAAGACTTGTTCCCTAGGAGCTATAAATACATGAAGGGGACACACCCATCTTTTATAAAGATGAGCATCCACCTAGTTCATGAGGTGAGATCTATTAAGAAGTAACCTTATAAGATGAACCTCAACCTTCACACCAAGGTGAAAAATGAGATTGATGGTATGTGATCTAAAAGAGTCATCTACCCTATGTAAGAGTTTAAATGGGTTAGCCCCATGTTCATTAGTATCAATAAGTATGGACACGTCTGGATCTACATCGACTATATATTATTAAATGATGCCTGCGTAATTGACCCCTTTCTAACTCTGTTCATCGATGAAGTTTTGGATGGCATCATAGGCTACAAAATATACACTTTCACTAATGGGTTTTTAGGATACCATCAAGTCCAGATTGAAGAGTTAGACAAGCCCAAAGCTATCTTTATGATAGAATGGGTTTGTTTTTCATACAATGTGATTCCCTTTGGACTGAAAAATGTTCAATTTTTACTCTCTTGAGTGGTGATCATCAATTTTAAGGACATTATTCACAAGTTATTCCAAGTGTACTTAGATTATTGGACTATGTATGGGTTGGTGAAGGATCAATATGATAAATTATACCTAATTTTTTAGAGGTGAAGGCAGTAAAATATCTCTTTAAACCACAAGAAGTGTGTCATCACAACACCATTTAACACTTTGCTCAAGTACATCATCTATAAGGATGGTTTACTCATTAATCACACAAAGATCACCATCATCCTTTAGCTCCAAACCCCATCAATGTAAAAGGATGTTCATGCCTTTCTTGGCCATTAAAAATACTATAATAAGTTTATAAGTAATTATGCCAAGAATGTAGTGTTACTATAAGAACTCTTGTGGAAGGAAGCCCATTCTATTGGGGTACAGTTTAGGAAGATGCATTTGAGACCCTAAAACTCAAATTGGAAAGCATGCCAATATTACAATTTATTGACTACATGACTCCTTTCCATATTCATGTCAATGCATCCAATTTTTCAATTGGCACCATTTTGATGCAACCTAGAAAAGGCAAAATGGGCCATCCCATTTCTTTCACTTATAGAAAATTAACCAAGGCAGAACATAACTACACCAAAACTAAGCATGAGGTAATTTCCATGGTCTATGCCCTATAAAATTTATATTAGTACCTATTTTTGAACCCCTTCAACTTATTTATTGATCATGAGGTGCTAAAGTACCTAGTGAACAATTCCATTCTCCATGGGTGCATTTGTCGATGGATAGTTTTGTTTCAAGAATTCTAGTTCTCTATGGTTGTAAAACCTAGAAAACAAAACTTGGGCCCAAACCATCTATTCCACATCAACTCTGATGACACAATAGTGCCTATAAAAGATAATATTCATAATGCGTAAATGTATAGGGTCCAACACATCTTGAAATACTTATTGAAGATCACTAAATTTCTAACATATGGATCTATGCCCTAGACTATGACAACCAAAAAGAAGAAGTATCTCATAGTTCTTACTTCTCCCTTTTAGCTTATTAGCTAGGAACTATACAAGTTGAACTACAATAAGGTCTTAAACTAATGTGTCCTAGAGCATGAACTAGCCTCAATATTGCAAGGGGCACATGAGGAGATTATTGGAGGCCATTACACTAGAAATGCAATGATGTGTAAGGTACTGCAATCAAGCTTGGGTTGGCCCACCATGTTTGAGGATGCAAAATATTATGCCAAGGCATGTAACATCTACTAATGCATAGGAAAAACCAACCACTAGGATGAGATGCCTCTCATTCCCATCCTTTCCCATATACCATTTAAAAAATGGGCCATTGATTTCATTGGGCCTATTACTCTTGATACGAGGTGCACAGGTGTGTCATATATTCTAGTGGCCATAAACTATTTCCATAAGTGGGTCAAGGTAGCACCAACCAAATATTACATAGCCACTACAACCACAAGGTTTATATGGGAGAACATCATCAATCTCTATGGGTGCTTACTCAGTTTGACTAGAAACTGTGGCACATACTTCATCAATGAGACCATTTAAATCCTATTGATTGAATACATGGTCATGCACCATAAGATAACACCTTATCATCCCCAAGAGAATGAAACCATTGAGGTATTAAATAAGATATTAGGAATGTGCCTTACAAATATATGCAACATTGGTTGCAAGGATTGGGATGACCATGTGTCTACAATATTATGGGCCTATCATACTACATACAAGTGCTTGAATAAGGCTACACCATTCTAAATGGTGTTTGGCACATAGGCCATTCTACTCTTGGAATTTTTAGTACCATCATTATCCATCACACATATTGGTCAATGGGATGACCAAGAGTCTTTACGTGCATGCCTGGAATATTCATTGTCACTAAATCAAAACATTTGCAAAACCTTTTTTACTTTGAATTCTAATTTTAACCTTGTTTTTCTAATTTAATTTTAATTTCCACTAAATACATTTTTAACTAAGATTAAATTCAAAAATTTAATTTTAAATTCCCACTAAATATAATTTTCATCAAAGTTAAATTTAATCCTTTTCTTAATTAATAATTTACCATTGAGAGGGTTAGGTTGGTGAGTGCACTCCTTACTGGCACAAGGGGTATGAACTTGCAACTATTACTTCATTATTTACCTTGAAGGATCATTCCTTATGCTATTTAAATGTGTTAGGTTTGTTTTTTCTCATCATATGTTTCTCTTGAAGAAGGATCATGGGAGGTGATTTGAAATGTCGAGGAAAAAATTCTTCACACAGTTATCTCCAAAAGCAAATTTCAATTATTGATCATATATTTATTAAACATAGATTAATACACCCATGTATCTATTAGTCCTATATTAATTATACTAGGATGGGATCATATGGCCCATGCCATCAATATACCTAGCCACATTACAGTCACTACACATATATTAGGTAATGTTATTTTCATATCTTATCTATAGTGAGGCATACCCTTGTCCTTCTTCATTGGGTTATGTCAAGGCATATCACTTTTCCCTCCATCCTACTATTTATAACCTCACATGGATTACATATTTCTATCTTAACCTCATATGGGTCATAAAATAGTATCAAATTTTACATGAATATATCACATTTTATAGTTAAATACATGTATTAAAAATGTACATTCAATGATTAAAATAACTAAGATTATTTTTATATGTTACACATGCAAAACTCAATCCCCCTTTTTTTTTTTGAGATGAATGATTTTTATGAGCATGTACATCCCTCACCTCAAATTTGGGGCATTTATCTAGTTATTATACCACCATACATTATATTTATAGTTTAACCATCTAGATCAAGAGTTACAAGATTCACCATATGTCCACTTCCTTGTTCAAGGTATGTAGTTTTTTCCCTTTGTGACAACCCCTAGGCCATTGAGTTAAAAAAATTATAGATTCTAATTTTATTTTTTAGTGTATGCACTAATGATCCTAGGAGTGACAACATTGTTTACATATGACCATAGGTGTTCATTCCTTTGGCCACTTTTCTAGTTTTAATTATTTAATTTTTTTATAATATCATCAATTTTTTGAGGCACTGATCTATTTTTTTACATTAATTTTTTTATTGCAAGTAAATTGGAGGTTTTGATACCAAAAAATGAGTGATCCAAATCAAATAATATAAATTATTCATCCTTCCATTCATTTTAGGTAATATCAATTATGTAATTGATTTATGTTTTGTTTTGATATGCTTGTATGCATTCGAACACATGTATCAAAGTGAGGTACTCTATAGACACTTAAGTTTTGAAATTTCATTGTCTATTTGTCATGATTTATCACACTTGGATTATTTGTGTACATTTTACTCTTTTCAGACACTTTTTACCCACATTGGATCCTTCATATCCTTACTACTTCCATATTTTTTCATAAACACTCCAAATCTATTATTTATCTACATTACGATCCTGGACAGTCATCCTTTATTTATCTTCATCTTTGTTTTGAGCCTTTTTTATGCTTCTAATTAATCCATAGAGTATTCCTTAGTGTTGATGAACAATTCTCATTTTAGGATAACAAGAATCTAAGGCATGAGTTGCAGTTTGTGATAAGTAGTATGTCTATGGTGGAATAGTTAGAAAAGTGTGAGAGCTGCCCACAAAATTTGTTTGATGTGGTGGTTGGGATCCACCAAGGTCTAAGTCTTTATAGTCTTGTAATCTTCCTGGTCAAGAGTTTTAACTCTAAGCTAGTCTAAGTGAATATTTATAGTGATATTTTAAACTAAAACGAGCATTAATAAAAAAGAATCAAAAGGTAGGGTAGGGAAAAGAAGAAATTTGATTGCAAGCATTAACCTAAAACATAATGACAAAGTTCTATTCAATTTGAGCATACATTTAACCAATCAGTGATGAAACATAGCATAAGCCCAAGCTTCACCAAAAATTAGGCAAGATTCAAAGTAAATATAAAGGTAATGAGTAAAATTCAAGATTACTTAAAGATTTTGCTACATTAATCTGAATTTCATAAGAACAATCAAATACAAAGAAAATAAAATGAAGTAAACTTAGAATCCTTCAACTAGTCTATCACAACACAAACCAAAAACCTCATGAATGTGAAATATGGCTCATCTATCCAAGAACCATTCAAATCTAAGACATCTACCTACAATTGAGAGAAATTAGAAACAATATAACACAACACCAAACAATCTTTAAATAATTCCAATTGTATTAATTGCTCTAATATAAAATTGCTCAAAATATCCCCCTTTACAAATGGTAACACTTGCCTATTTATAGAAGACATAGGAAGTGTACCAGTCATATTTTTTTAAAACTTTTACAAGAGGTAAGGACAGCTATACTTTTATAAATAATTCTATAGTAAATATGGTTGCTAGGTGCCTATTAGATCAAAAGATTAATATATGCTAACAAACTAGCATATATAGTTTTAAAAAGAATAATCTTGACTTTTCTCTTAGCCTAGTGACCCCCCTTGATCACTTAGGCTGAAGGAATTCTTCCACCTTGGTGTATTATTATTTGATTAACTCAAAATCCATTACAGGCTTTATTAGACTCTTTTCTTCTTATTCAACCAATGTATCATATTCTTTGTCACTTTTGATGGTGACCTCTTGTAAGCACCTTGCCTCTATAATCTACTCCCCTGTTATGAGGATGACATTAAGGACTTTTGAATTATATTTATTGGGTTGCCCCTAGTTTTCATCCTTTATAGCTTGGATGAATTCTTGGAATCCTTATTGGAATTCTATGTCATGCATTAGGCTGGTGGTAGTAGGTTGAGAATGGGGGTCACCGACAAGGTTCTTAGCAACTTCTTAATTATGCTCTCCAAGTCCTTATCTTCCTCTATGAAGTCATTGGCCTTATTATACCATGAAATTAATTCCTATATTTGATCCACCAGGATCCCTTGAATGGCATTCAATTGCCTTTCTTTAATGATCTTGAAATTTAGGGGTTGCTAGGTGACGTCTACTTTGATCAACTCTATCACCTGTTCTTTGGTTTCTTGCCATTTCCATATCAATGTTTGTGCCTTCTTAGATTGAAGTTATAAGTTATATACCCTGAGTTTGATGGATTTTAATCATTTAAAGGCATCTAGGAGGTACTTATTTAACATCTTCAGCAGGTCCTCTAGAATTAATAGTGAGATTTGTGCCTCCAAGTCTTTCTTCTATTTTTCCAAGTTCAAGATTCTTTGCTTCATTCCCTAAATTCCCACCATAGCCATTATTGACTAGGCTTGAACTAGACTTGAAATATATTCTTGATGAATGAGGCGCTCCCCTACTGCTTGGCCTTAGACTAGAGTGAGTCCTACAAATGGTTCCACTCTTTAGAGAGTGACTTATTCAGTTGTAATGGTTGCTTTATTTGTAGTAACCTTCTCTAGTGTCATTGTATCAAGGTTAAATTAGACCTTGGGCTCTACTTCTAAAATCTTTGAAGCCTCTGGTGTTTCAATACCATGCCCTCTTGATTGTCCTCATTCTTCTATTTTCTTATTACTCTCCTTAATAGTCTCAATCATTCTCCTCTCCACTTATTCCTTCATGAGCTCAAAGATCCAGGGCTAGACTTCATCATTGAATTCAATATTGGTAGTGCTAGTAAAATCCCATGAATGCATTTGAGAGAGTATCTTTTTGAACTTCCCATAAAAGAACTAGTCATGGATGATAGGTCCATGTATGGGAAATTCATGACTAAATAAGTTTATCTCACTTGTTGGGTGAATCCACTTGGGTTTCTTGGAGGCTCTAGGAATCAAAGCCATATCTATCTCCCTCTTTTTTTAGTCATAGGGACCAAATCTAAGGAAACTCCTTTGCCTTTGCCTATCTCTTTAGTTTGAGAACCTTCAATTAGTGTCACCTCAACTATAGCTTCTTCGTCTTCATCTCCTTCCTTGTCTAACCCATATGTATCTGAAAGTTCCTTGAAGAACTCATCCACTATTTCATAAGATTCCAAGGCAACCATGTAAATTTATTCCATAGGGGAAGGGGGTCTTTGAGGTAGAGCTGAGGTAGAGGGTCCCTCTCTTCGCCTATGTTCTATCTTTTTTTTCACTAGGTCCCTCAATTTTGGGTACTCACTAATGAGGTAGTTATTATTGCTAAGGTAGACCTTGAGGCACTTGTGGTGGACCCAAAGTGGAAGGTAAGTTATGGTATTATAAGGGATTCATTTACCATATTTATCCTGATGGTTTTTCTTCCCTCTATAATCTATGTTCCAATTTGAATCCATGCCCCTTAAACCTAGCCAACAGTTCCTCAAATTTGGATGCCTTTATGCATAAGTGGTCATATGGACAAATTTGATGCTCATAAGGCACCTTATGAAGTTTTTTGGATTTTAGATGGGAGAGCACATTTCCCTTTGGATCCCATGTCTCGAGGCCATCCAATTGGAAGTAGAATGTCTCTTTATTCCTTGCTAAGATATCTAGTTACTTCCATCCATGAATCATTATCTTCCAAATTAAATATGGGAAGAAATGTAGGATGCCTTTATTTTTTATATGGATACATGGTCTATACCATGAAGGATTTGATAAGCAATCTCACTCTCAACTAGATTGATTAGGACATACACTAGTAATCTGAAGGGTTGGGCTTGGATTCTTTCAGTCTTGATGTATGTACAATCAGGATAGAGCCATATGTCACCAATGGGCTCTACAAATTGCATTTAATGAGGGGGTGAACTTTGGGCACTGTAATTCTAGTAATTATCCCAACTAGAGTGGGATATATGCAATCACAAATTAATTGCATGTGGTCTCTATACTTGACAATGTGCAATTTCAAGTAATGGTGGCAAATGGTAATCTTGCTATGAGGGGACCAATTCCAGATGGTAAGGAAGAAGGTAGAAGGCATGAAGGCATCCAACAAGTAAGACATCATAGTGAAGAGCTGACTTGTTTTCCTATTAATTCTATTAAACTGTCTCCTTAAATGGAGACTTAGCATTTCTCCAATAGGTGGAGTTATCTTCTCTTCTATCATGAAATAGACATAGGAGACCCACCTAGGGTCAACATAAGATGTGATTTCTGATATAGAAGACCTATTTAAAAAATTCAATATGATTCTAATCCCTTTCCTAAATTTTACAATAGGGATTTTAGCATCATGGTTTCTCAATACATGAGTTCCTCTATCTAGTCATGGTATTAATATATTATCTAAGTCATTCTTAGTGGTCCATTCCTTTATTGTAAGGAGGTATATGTGAGTCCTAAAAAACTTATATTATCCTTCAAAAGATATTGGATCTATATAAGTAACCCTCTTTGATGTACCCTCCTTGATTATCTAATCTTCATCTACTCTACAATTAATGAACATAGAAGCTAGGATATCGACACAATTGAGTACCTCTAGTTTGGCAGCTACAAGGTGAAGTCTAGACATCTATATTTACATGATATCTTCATGCCTCCTCTAAAATATAGCAATTTTTTGCTCACTAGGAGCCAATGGTTGTATAAGGTCAATTGCAAAGAAGATTTCAATCTAATTTTTCAAACCATTGTTCAAGGCTTTCACATCTAGTTATATATCCTTGTAAAGTCTTCCTTCATTATCAATAGAAAAATAAACCTCAGCTTCATCTCTCCATTACTATCTAGTAAAGAACATGTTTCTCTAACTAGTTAATTTCCCTTAGACTATGTGATCTTGTTATGTGTTTTTAGCTCTTCTCAAGGTGATTTTAAACTCTTTTGAACGCAATTATGGATCAATTAAACAAGGAATATGGTTTTACATTGGTGAGCTATGGTTTTTTATTGATATAATGGTAGAGGTGGAAAATTCATAAATTTTCTTATGTTACTCTTGTGAAAGTCTTTTCAGAAGTTAGATGTTAATTTTTGAAATTTTGTCTCATTTTACACCATTGGATTGGATCTATGAGTGAGCACAGTCCATTGATCTCAAACCATGAAGTATTTTTTTATTAGTCACCTTCATTATGATTTATCCTCATTGAAAATTCATTAGCCATTTTGCATCATCAGATCAAATCCCATGATGAAGTCTGGACCGTCAAATCTATAAAGATGCACATGAGTTAATGAGATTTGATAAAAAATTAGGTTAAAAACCATTATATTAAGTTTTCAAGTTGAAAAATGTGAAGGGGTATTTTTAAGGGTCAAGAGATACATCCCTTCACTAGGTTTGAAAGTTTAGACTATAATAAATTTGATGCCCTCATGAACATTAAAGATGTTCTCAAAGACATCGAATGACAGGCACAAAGCTATCAAATTTAATATTGTCTAATATACCTAGACTATCTTAAATTTGACATCCTTGTGAACATCAAAAACATCCATAAGGATGTTGAATGATGGGTGTGAGGCTATCAAATTTAAGCTCATCTAATATACCTAGACTATCTTAAATTTGATGTCCTCATGAATGTCAAAAAATATCCTCACAGATGTCAAATGATGGGCATGAGGATTTCAAATTTAAGCCCATCTAATTTAGTTAGAGGGCTTAAGCTTAAGCCTTGTAGTCATGTTGTGTTATAAAACACATTGTTATTTAAGCCAAAAATATTCTCTTTAGGCCATGTGACCAAATCTTTAGGCTATGTGATCCCTTAAGTCCTTTTTGACTGGTTGTTTAAACTTTGGTTAGGTTGAAAGCCTTTAGCCATCTTGAACCATTAGATCAAACCCTACGATGAAGCATGGACCATCAAATCTATGAATATGCACATGACTTAATGAGCTCTAAGATTTGATAAAAACTTAGGTTAAAGGCCATTATACTAAGTCTATTTATGTTTAAAAACACATGAAGTTCTTCTAAGGGTCAAGAAATACTTCCCTTTTCTAGTCCTGAAGGTTATACTACGTTGAAAAGTCTTCAGTGATTTCACACTGTTAGATTGGATCTATGAGCAAGCATGGGCCATTGATTGTAATTTGTGTACTCATCAATGATTGGTCCATCTGAAGAGAAAATATTAAGGTTAGGCATAAAACAAGGAACTTAGAAAGACTTCACATAGTTTACCTTAAACATTTTTTGAAGGGTCACTTTCTCAAGAAAGTGTCCCAAGATAAATTTTTCAAAGGGATACTTCAAGAAATTCGGAAGGGTAACTTCAAAAAAAGTGCCTTAACCAATCTTCTGAAGGGTAGGTTTCAAAAGGCTGAAGGGTTGATTTGTTTTGGACAAAAAGTCTGTAAGAGATAGTGCCCAAAATAATTTCTTTAAATGGTATTTTTTGTCAAAGTGCCTTAACCAATTCTTCTGAAGGGTAGGTTTCAAAAGGCTAAAGGGTTGATTTGTTTTGGTCAAAATGTCCACAAGAAATAGTGCCCAAAACAATTTCTCTGAAGGGTATTTTCTACCAAAGTATCTTAACCAATTCTTCTGAAGGGTAGGTTTCAAAAAAGCTAAAGGGTTGATTTATTTCAGACAAAATGTCGACAATAAATAGTGCTCCAAACAATTTATCTGAAGGGTCACTTTCTCATTAAGCTTTCCCACCAACTTTTGAATTCAAATGTTAGGGTTTTATGTAAGGGAAACCTAGCCTTATTTATGTAACTTGAATTCAATCTTCAAAGACAAACCATTATCAAAATTAGTCCAAAAACATAATCATTATCATTAATCATGTATAAATCATATCCCTTTCAAGTGGATGATCTTCAAATTCTAAAAAAGATAACCTCTTCAAGCAACCTTTCAAGGTTCAACTATTTTTAAACATTCATAAGGGTCCCTCATTTTCAAAAGTAAGAAAGTGGGGGTATGTTAATCCAGCAAATGGCAACTCACAAGGGAAACATAGCAATATGTTAGAACCTAAGGCTTTAGTTTAGACCAATACATAAGTCTTTCATCCATTGGGTCCATAACAATGTCCAAATCAAACCTTGATTGGTATAAGCCTCACATGTGTAAAATTCAAACCCAAAAATTCTAAAACACAATCATGTAGTGTGTGCTTTGATTCCACTTACTATTTGTCATGGAACTTTGGAAGACAACATATAGGTCATAACTTTGATCATAACACTTGACTTGGAGCATTTTGGATATTCATTGAGAATAGTTGCTCTTAGTTCAAGGAAGGCTTGGGAATTGCTCTACTGCTAGCTAGGCATCCATATCCCCAATAGAGATACATTTGGTCCCACTCAAGGCCTTGTTCAACTACCAACCAGGTGCCCATAGCCCCAATGGAGGTTACCAGAATCACCTTTGCTTCATGTCCATAGATTTTTCAATAAGTTTCTTCTTTTTTGTATGTTTTAGGTCATTTTTCAAATGTTGGGAACCAATATAGCTTGGTTTTAATGATTTGGTTAAGTGTTATATTCTTAGGGTAATCACTTTTAGTTGTAACCTTTATCCCAGACAAGGATGTGTTTTAAGTGATAGCATGAACTGTGCCTCAAAAACCTAAGTTTTCTTCTAACACATATGATTATTATCTCAACCAAACCTTGATTTAATATTATGCTTAAGACTTGTCATGATAATTAACTTCTATATAAATCTACACGATTGCTTTTGAGTTGCATCATGGTATTTTGTGTTAACCTATGTTAATCATTGCAAGATTTATATCCCTACTTCAAAGCACTAGAAATTTAAGAAATCTCATGAAAACTTAAGTAATTACTATCTACAGGACTTATTAGAAACAAAATAGCACAACCAATTAAAATCAAACCAAAACTCAAAGCAAACACATGACAGAAAGCGACAAGCAAGAAGAAAGCAAATATGTACATGCAAAGCAAGAAGGGAAAGCAAGAAATGAAACTAGCTAGTCTACCTACTCTAATCTAACAAGTCTTAAAAAAATTACTCCATGAAGACACCTTGTGGAGCAACAAAAAATTAATGCTTGAGATACTTCCCATTAGTGTACAAGGTGAACTCTACTCCTTAGAGATAATTTAGCTTAAATGTGTTGTTTCCAATCTCTCTAAAATTTGATGTGGCCCAATCCATAAAGGTGTGAATTTTCCATGCTTCCCTTTTATCTCTAAAGCTTTGTCCTAGAGGATGACTAAGTATCCTTGCCTAAACACTTTGATTTTACATCCTTTATCAAACCACCTTTTTACTGTTGTTTGATGCTTGCTAAAGTTATGAAATGCTTTATCTCGGGTATCTTCCATCTGAATAATGTCTAGTAGCCTTGAGCTATAAAGGTCTTGTCTTTCTTCTATATACTCTTACATGAAGATAAATGTGGGAAACTTGGGGGTGATAGGAAAGATATGTTCTTAGCCATATACCAATAAGAATGGTGAAACCTTGAGAGCCTATTTAATACTTATCCTATCTGCTCGTAGTGCATACTTCAGGATCTTGTGTCATGTTCTTGGTTTGTCTTCCAAAGACTTATTGATAACCTCCATCAAATTCTTATTTTTAGATTCAGAGACTCCACTCCCTTGGGGATAATTATTGGATGCAAATTTTAGAGTGATTCCATTATCATATGCCCATTTAGCCATCTCAATAGAAGTGAAGGTAGATCCATTATCATAGACCAAAGAGATTGGGGTTCCAAATCTTGTGCAAATATTTTCTTCCATGAAGTTAATTACCTCTTCTATCCTATAATGTTTGGTGTCAATAGCTTCACTCCACCTTAAACAATAGTTAGTAGTAGTAAGGACAAATTTATGGCCTTTAGAAGAATTAGGGTTGATCACCCCTATAAAGTCCAACCCCTATTGGGCAAAGGGTTTATCAATTATCATAGGTTGCAAAGGCATGGCTACCTTTGGTTCTTTTGTGTTGAATATCTGGCATGCATGACACTCCCTCATATGCTTGTGAGCATATTTTAAGAGGGTAGGCCAATAATACCCATATCTAAGGATCTTGTGAGATATGGTTCTTCCTGAAGGGTGCACACTTTCTAGATTTTCATGGAAGATAGTCATGATCTAAGATACTTATCCTCTGGATACACATATTAAATAAACTCCCTCAAAGTTCCTTCTGTACAAGACTCCATTCTTAATGAGTTAATGAGCTACCTTGAGCCTCAAGGCTCTCCTTTGCTCTCTTGTAAGTCTTGGGGGACAAACACCATTGATAAGTAAGTGGATGATACAATCATACCACTCATTTAGTTGGAAGCTTTTTTGGTCAACTTACATGACATGGAACTTGGGGTTTACATTGAAAATCATTTGAACTAAGCCTTGGTATATTACTAGCTTGTAAATATTTATTTTGATGTCATACTCTTGAAGAACTAGCATCCATTTACCTCTTCTTTCTCCAAGCTCATTTTGACTCAACATAACTTTCATAGCTGGGTCTGGTAAGATAACATGCACCTTGTTTCTAAGGATATAATGTCTAAATTTATTAACTAATTTCACCAATACATAAGCTTGCTTGTCAATCATAGAATAATTTACCTCAGCATTCTTGAAATTAGTGCTTATGAAAGCTAGGGGATGGTCATTCCCATCAACCTTATGAGTTAGTAATACAACCATAGTATGCTCAGAAGCAAATGAATATAGATATAAATCCATTGAAAAGTTAAGACTTATGAGGACTAGGGATTTAGTGATTGCCTTCTTAATGTCAACAAAGCCTTTCTTGGATTCATCATTCCAAGAGATCTTAGCATCTTGTAATATCCCCGTTTCTCTTCAATTTTGAAACCTGATATTTTTCTAACTATTTCACTATATTTTACTTTTGCACAAAATAAGATACGATTTTGCAAGATTAATTCAAATAACAAATAAACCATAGTAAATCTCTTAACTGGAAAATTAGTGCTCTTATTATTCTTCTGTTGATTATAATAATGAACTTCTAGCACGCATATAAAAGAATACAAACATTGTCCCAAAACCTGATCTTTTGCAAATCTAGGACAATTCTAATACAGAAGATCTCTATCTGTGCAATATCTGAATCAAAAACATAATAAAATAAATACCTGAAATCCTTGTGATAACTTCTATGTGAATTTATCTCTCAAACCTGTAAACCTCTGTGATAGCTTCTGGATGAAGTTATCTCTCAAATTGGCAATAGATCGGCTGATATCTCACAACCTCTGAATCGCACACACTGAAGAGTGGACATTCTCCAATGTAGATGGAATCTTGGAGCCCTTGGCTCAGTATTCTCAGGGAAAACCCTTAGCAACGTTTGTCTTCAAATCAATAATCAATTCATGCATCCAAACTCTCTCCCATGAGAAACCCTTATACCCTCCAAAGGTGTGCTTGCTAAAATTAGATCTCCTCAAATTAGAACTTGGGTTCCTTAAATTAGAATTCCTCAAATTAGAACTTGGGATTCTTAAATTAGAATTAGGCTCTTAAAATTAGACCAATTAATTAACATTTAATTAAATTAATCAAATATTAATAGGGTTCTAAAATTAGACCAAATAATTAATATTTGATTAAATCAATCAAATATTAATATCTCCCTCAATACATGTCAGATCCTCAAACCATCTGAAGCTGGTGAATCAGGGAGTGATTCTACACATGACCATATCAAAACAAGGGTGTTCCACTACATGTCAAATATCCCTAAATAATAGGAGCTCAGGCAAATATGTCTGAAAGAGCCTAAATGAAAGCCAACTATAGAGATTTTGCTAATCAAAGCCATGCCAAGCTCCATCAAGACCCTCTATCCATCCTCTCAGCATACGAGGGTCGCATAATAAGCTAATCATCAAGTCTGTCGATGTCCACTAAAAAAGGGGACATGACAATCCGCCCCTCCTAAAATTGCTTGTCCCCAAGCAATCGTGGAACAATGAACCACTCGATCCACCTAGATCCCAAATGTAGTCATGATCTATACTGATGACAATCAATGCAATCTCCTATAATATCCTTAGAAATATAACCTAGAGGAATCTAAAATCAAACTGGAGAATACAACTCAACCAATCTCCAAAATCACAACTGCTAAATGGAACTATGTCAAGTGCGGAGAATCCACATCTCTACAAATCACTAGCCACTGTCTCATCACCCAAACTCCTGTGCATCACTGATAATGATGAGACATCATATGCTAGATAGCAATAACACAACCCAAATCTACTTGCCATCAACTCCTGCTTTAAGTCACGTACCAATAAACTGTCAACTCCACCTACAAAAGATGATGCCAATCCATCCCATAATGGATGGTAAGAAATTGGAGCTGATCTACACCTGTGTGAAATTAAATCTTCTCTCTCTGGGTCAAAAGATGAATAATGAGCATACCCCACCTCAAAATCCTTGTGAGGTAGCATAGTAGATAAGATCCCTATAATCTCCCCACCCAATTTGCTAATAGCACCAGTACCTCGGATGAGAACACCTTCTGACACCTTATGTGAGTCCAGACAAACACTTGCACTATCCAGCAAATACTCCATGAATGATTTAGTGCAGTAAAAATTATATGCAGAAGCATCAACATACTCCCCCACACACCACAATTGATCCTCTGTAAAGGTGGCACAACCAACTGTACCACACTATCATCTATGTGATAATAATCAATCTAGAGACTCGACTCCACTGGTATCTCAAACTCATCAGAATCAGGTACTCCCAATTCCTAAACATGTGTGTTAGCCTCAACAACATGTTCCTCAGCAACAACTGCAAGAACGTACTCACCACACACCACCTCAATATATGAATGATCTGGGTTTGGACCTGGTGAAGACTGCAAATGCTCTAGCTCCATGGTCACCTTAGCCAAATGAAACTGTGACTCCTCATAAGCCAACTGCGTACTCTCAAGAATCTCAGAAGTCACCTCTAGCTACTGAGTAAGCTCACTCACCTTATCTTCCTCGACCAACAATGCATCATATGTTGTGCTGCCCCACTCCATGAGATAATCTCTATCGGCTACCAACTGTATATAATCCTGTCTCAAAATTTGGATAGCCTCCCATAACGAGTAGATCTCTATCAAGGACAAATAACTGCCTCCCTACTCAATGCTAATAGGAGAACCCCATCCATAAACTGCTAACAACTAATGAGCAGCATCAAAATGCTCACAAGCAGTAGTGATATCTCTCTCGCCTACTCTCAACTGGCTGGTCACATGATGGCACTGGCTAGATTGTCTCCTACAATCCTCCTCTGATGCACAGTCCAAAATAGTAGACTCAAAATCACTGATCTCTGGAGTACTACCATCCATACTCTACGAATCAACTCCAAACCTCATATCAACATACAAAGCATCAAAAACTATAGCATCACTGTCTAACTCTTCTGTATCGAAAGAAACTGTTGGTGAAACTAAGTCCTCAAAACTATCCACTGTATTCTCCTAGGTGTCATCTGCAATAATCAAATCTTGGGACTCTGCTACAATCTCTGCCATATCTGAGAGATCATCAACACTTAGTGTACTAACATCTGAGTACACCTCTACACTCTGAGTGCAAACATCGGACTCATCCTCATCTAACTCTAAAGAGGTTGTTGCTGAAACTATCTCATCATCACAATCTCCCACTCCCTCGTCCTCTGCAACTAACTGAGAGTCCCAATACTCATGACTAAGCTCGACCACGTGTCTGTCAGAATCCTGGTGAGCCACCTTCATTGCCTCTATCTTAGGCTCTGAAGCCTCTACCTCTAACTCCTCAGAACTATCCCGCTGTTCGAAATCTTTTGATTTCAAATCCTCACAATATGCCCATATTATATGATGTGCCTTGCCCTTAGGCCTCAAATGACAATCATGATTGGCACCATATGGACATTTGCAGTATAAGCAAAGCTTTTTCCTAGACCCTTTAACAACGGATGCCATACGCCAAACTAATTTGGCTTCAAATGTAGGATCTGAGAGAATTTCATTCATCCTCCTCTGGGTTTTAACCAACTGGCTCAAACTTTGTTTTAGCTTCTTCATATCATTGTCCCACTATTTTTGAGTACTTGAAGTACACATGATTTACTAGCCAATTCCCTTATGTGTACTCAGGTGAAAAATAACTCACAAAAAAATAAAACAGCGACTAAAAAATAATAACTAAAAATTAGCTAATTTTAAAAGCTTTTGGGAAATAAATATCATACACTATAGACTGGGACTGCAAATAACCACCATTAAATATAGCGAGTGGAAATCAAGAACAGCTTTGAAGGTAAATAAGAGTATACACCCTTCAATGGTAGAGACGGTGAGGTAGGCGAGGTTTAATAATGGCCTCCAAGGAACTGCCTCTATGGATTCATGGGGAATCAGAATAGCTCCTACCAAATTATAACCTAAGCGTTTCTTTTACAATTACCTGCAAATATTTCATATTGATCCGATCTGATTCTTCTACTAAGCGGTCCAGCCCAATATGTGTGTCTAGCTCTTGCTATGTTTTTTTTCCATAATTTGGGGGTTCTGTGTAATTTCTATCAAAAATACATTATTATTTCAATTCTAATTTTGTTTAAGTGGTGTGAAAACATGCCATTGGAAGGCAGAAAAGATAAGAGACAAATTAATCCCTTTCACCACAGATGCAGTGAGCGAGCGGGATATCTTTGGGCATGATAGTGACCCCGCTTGGCGTGGATGACAAATAGATTAGTGTCCTCAAACAAATTATATCAATAAAAAATATCCCCTGCTATTGTTGACAAAAATGTCCTAGCAGTTGCCCATACACCATCAGCAAACTGTTCGTATATTTCCATGGTTAAAAGCCGTACGGCGCATTTTTGATGTGAGTTTTTTATCTTCAAGTGTTGATGCTGGGTGCCTAGGCTGAGCCACCCTGCGTAGTTTTGCTGGGACTGTTGGTATTCCATGATCTGCCCTATTTTTGGAATGACACCCTCTACCTGCTGTCATCTGTATGCCATCTGTACGTCGTCTGTATGCCACTGGCTGGTAATTTAGTGTGGTAGATATCAAATTTAATATGTATGGTGCCCTTAGCAAAGTCCACGCCTTGTATATAGGTGCCGGCCGTACCTATATGGCATATATATATCCTTGGAAATCCTTCAATCTGGTCAATGATTCAATTGGCTTCTCAGGGGATGCAAAAATTGTTCAATCTTCAAACTGAATCTGATTCAATGTCCAATCTACCCAACAGGATGGCAGAATAAAAGCTCTGATACCACTGTAATATCCCCGTTTCTCTTCAATTCTGAAACCTGATATTTTTCTGACTATTTCACTATATTTTACTTTTGCACGAAATAAGATACAATTTTGCAAGATTAATTCAAATAACAAATAAACCATAGTAAATCTCTTAACTGGAAAATCAGTGCTCTTATTATTCTTCTGTTGATTACAATAATGAACTTTTGGCACGCATATAAAAGAATACAAACATTGTCTCAAAACCTGATCTTTTGCAAATCTGGGACGGCTCTAATACGGAAGATCTCTATCTATGCAATATCTGAATCAAAAACATAATAAAATAAATACCTGAAATCCTTGTGATAACTTCTATGTGAAGTTATCTCTCAAATTTGTAAACCTCTGTGATAGCTTCTGGATGAAGTTATCTCTCAAATTGGCAATAGATCGGCTGATATCTCACAACCTCTGAATTGCACACACTGAAGAGTGGACGTTCTCCAATGCAGATGGAATCTTGGAGCCCTTGGCTCAGTATTCTCAGGGAAAACCCTTAGAAAAGTCTATCTTCAAATCAATAATCAATTCATGCATCCAAACTCTCTCCCATGAGAAACCCTTATACCCTCCAAAGGTGTGCTTGCTAAAATTAGATCTCCTCAAATTAGAACTTGGGTTCCTTAAATTAGAATTCCTCAAATTAGAACTTGGGCTTCTTAAATTAGAATTAGGCTCTTAAAATTAGACCAATTAATTAATATTTAATTAAATTAATCAAATATTAATAGGGTTCTAAAATTAGATCACATAATTAATATTTGATTAAATTAATCAAATATTAATATCTCCCTCAATACATGTCAGATCCTCGAACTGTCTGAAGCTAGTGAATCAAGAAGTGATTCTGCACATGACCATATCAAAACAAGGGTGCTCTGTTGCATGCCAAATATCCCTGAATAATAGGAGCTTAGGCAAATATGTCCAAAAGAGCCTGAATGAAATCCAACTATAGAGATTTTGCTAATCGAAGCCATGCCAAGCTCCATCAAGACCCTCTATCCATCCTCTCAGCGTACGAGGGTCGCATAATAGGCTAATCATCAAGTCTGTCGATGTCCACTAAAAAAGGGGACATGACACATCCTTCTTCAACATATCATTCAAAGGCTTGACAATTTCAACAAATCCTAAGATGAACTTTCGTACAAATTTAATTCTCCCAAAGAATGACTTAATATCTTTTCTATTATTATGTAACTTAATTTTGGAGATAGCCTCCATTCTGTTAGGATCTATGGAGATACCTAACTTGGTGATAACAAGGCCTAGTAGTTTTCCCTCTATAATACAAAATATACTTTTCTTTGGGTTGAGGGAAATGCCATATCTCCTGCACCTTTCAAACACTTGTTACAACTGCATGAAGTGATCTTCTTTATTCTTAGAGAAAACTATCAAATCATCCATATAAATGATGATACATTTGCCTACCAGACCTTGAAAATCATGGTCCTTTCCCTTTGAAATGTTGATCCTACATTGATAAGCCTAAAGGGCATCCTCTTGTAGGCATAGGTTCCCTGCTTGCTCATGAAAGATGTCTTCATCCTATCCTCTTTGTTAATCAGCACCTTGTTATACCTGGTGGTTGAATATTTTGTCAATTAGTGTACTAATAAACAAAATAGGTCTGATCATCCAAAGTAGGAAGATTGGTCAGCCAAATGTGTAGGTTTACCACATCAAAAGGGTACTAATCTCTCCTCTCATCAAGGGGAGGTTACCTATAGATATGTTATATATATATATACAAAAAATAATACTTAAGGGTAGGATAAATCATCCATCTCTCTTTTTTTAGAGATGATGCGTGCAAATCAAAGGAGAAATCTTAGGGATAATGACAGAAAGCACTCTTCTTTCAGAAGTACCATTCAACAAACCACAAGAATCTTCTTGGTATTAATTATAAAATGTAACCAAGGTCATAGTAACTGGTAAATTGAGATGTAGCACAAAGTCTCCACCTGAATTGCCCAAGAGTGAGATACGAAGGACAATGAGGGCACAAAGTCATCCCAAGGTCCTTTACATAGAAACAAAAACAAAACACACTAAAGGCAATTGTGGGGGCCCAAAGTCTCTCCACAGTTGGCTTCAGGATGCCTTCCTGACTACTTTCACTAATTCTACTTATTGAATTAAAGGAACAAAAAATATATTAAGGAAAAAGACATAAGAAAAGTTTCCCCAACAACAAAGATATCACAGCATAAAGTCTAAAAAATCACTTGCTTTCTTATTCAAATAACAAAATATGATCAACAATCTGAGCTTAAAATCTCAGTAATGCCTTTCAATTTGGGTAGAGTTTTGTTCCTGATCATCAGAGACAGAGAGCCTTCCTGAATAAAAGAGAGTCCCTTATATAACCTCTTCAAGAAGGACTTGGGAATAGTAACACATCATGTTGCATTAAATTTTGTTAAGAGGACATGCTAAAATTTAGGGGCATCTACCCATTTTCTTTTCTCAATGTAGAGAAATGGGTCATGCTATTGAAAGTTTGCATCTTTCAATATCCACCTGGCGGTCTCCTTCTAGAAACATATCTAATGAGCAAATGTTCCTAGTCATTCTTGCTCTTTATGCTCCTCTCAGCGGTTCTTCCTTTTGGCCTTGGCCTTAAATCCTTTGAATGCATTTGGATCTATGCTTAAACCTTCAAGGATCAATGGCTATTTCATTGTTGTGACTTTAACGTCTACGAGCATGTCACTTTCCTCAATAATTCCTTCAGCTTTGTCGTTTGATCTTTCCCAGAGGGGACCTGCCCTTTGAGGCCTTGAGAAATGGTCTGCTTTGGGTCGAGAAGAGCCCCCAATAAGGGTATCTACCCTTTAGGTGGTCTTCGGATGGCCTTTGATATTTTTTCTTTTGGTGGGCTTTATCCTTTATTTCCTTCAAACAAAATGTCTAAAGGAATTCCTTCAGGCAATTTGTCTGAAGGAAATCTTCCTTTTCTCTTCTTTCCATCAGGCTTTGCTTTGTTTTTTGGGTGAATTCATTTAGAAAAATTATTTGAAGGAATTCTTTCAAAAATTTGTGTTGTTCATTTTCTTGAAGGAATTCACTTTGTCTATTTTGCTGGGGGAACTTATACAAAGGAAATCCCTTTGCTCATTTGGCCTTTAAATTGGTCCATTTGCCCCTTTTCTACCCTCTGCAAGGGATATTTGAGCTCCAAATTAGCCTTTAAAGTTTTTTACAATGGTTCACTTTAGCTTCTAAGTGTCCTCCACAAGGGTTGTTTGTCCCTTGGAAATTTGCCTTAGTCGATTTTATGTAAATCTCAAATTGTGACATGTGGTAGCATCCGCTACTCTTAGAAACAAAGTGAAATGAGGCTTGAAAGACAACACTTGGCAGCATCCACTAAGTTCTATTGGGTTTTTATTTCCTCCCTTAGTCACTTTTGCCATGGAAATTCCCTCTGCAAGGGCACTTGTGTCTTTGACGTTTGGGGCACTGCTTTGAACTTGTCGCTTGAACTGACCGATTGAACCAACTTTGGTTCAACGGTTCAATGGTTCATTCCCTAGTTTTTATAGACCACTTGAACCAAGATTCTTTGAAACAAGCCTCGTTGAACCATTAAACCTATGAACTCATGAAACCTTTTAAACTAAAGTGGTTCAATGGTTCAACGATTCAATGGTTCAATCTTCAGAAACTCGTTATTTTGATTGAACCTGCCTGTAGAAGCCTTTGAACATATTGAACCATTAGTTTGTCACTTCCTTGTTCTTTCTAAGATCTTTGATCTTCATTGAACCAAATGCATTGAACCATTTGGTCATTGAACCCATTGAACCTTTGAACCAAAGTGGTTCAATGGTTCAACGGTTCAATGATTCAAGCCTTCTTCTTTTTGATAAGTGTTTTGAAGCTGTTGAACCTTGATGTGGTTGAACTTTAAACCTTGACAAATGCACTTAACTCTTGCTATTGATGTTGAACCTTTAAACCCATTGAACCTGTTAAACCAAAATGGTTCAAGGTTTAGCAGTTAAATGGTTCAATCATTGCTTAGAAGCTTGTCAATGAACTCTTTTGGTTGGGCCTTGTCATTGGACCAACTTTAAAATCACTTAAGTGTTGAGAGCTTGCTTCTTTCCTACAGAGTCCATAGAAATCAACCTGTGAAGCCTGTAGAACTTGGCCTACATAGTCCATAGATTTTCTTCTTGTAGAGTCTATAGATTCAAGCCTGTAGAGTCCATAGATTTAATCCTATAGATTCCGTAGATTAAATCCTGTAGAGTCTATAGATTTAAGCCTACAGAGTCCATAGATTCAAGCCTGTAGAGCCTGTAGATTTATGATAAGCTTGAAAAATGAGGAATTTGAATGCTCAGAACAAATTTCAAGAAGGGAAGATATTATTTTGGTCTGAGGAACCATGATAGTTCACATGTTGTCTCAAAAATGAGAAGTCTATTTTTGGGGACAACAGCTGGCTCTAGTTGGGGAACTTCTATAAATTGTAAAAATGAATTGAAGGGAGTAGAATCTAGAATCTCCAGTGTCTTCATGTGTACCATTTGGATATGGTGTCATGTTACCTAGAAATGGAAGGCATAAAAAAAGGAAACAAACAAAACAAAATAGAATTAAAAACTATACAAATATACATATGTACAGATGCAATGATCTAATACTTCAAGAGTTGAAGTGTTTCAGATGCTATGCATTGTGAGGCAAAGAAAAGAGTGTGCCATCTTGATATTTTAGTAGAAAACTATTTTCACCATTGTGTTGATGAATTATAATTAGGCCTCTCCAAAGGGAGTTGAACTTTCCATGTATCCCTTTTGGTTCTCTCCTTTTGTTCCACAGTAGGACTTGATCCCCAATCTGGAAATCATGATTTTTGGCCTTTTGGTCAAAGAGTTTCTTTACCAGACTTTGATTAGCAAAAAATCAGTCCACCACCATGGTTATATATTCATCCAGCTCAATTAGGCACATGATTCTCTTATCAAGAGAGCTTTCATATGCCTGATCTTTAATTGCCTTTGCCAATTTCAAGGCTAGAAATTTTAAGGTGATTGGTATTTCAGCATTAATACCATAAATAAGTTGAAAAGGAGACATACCAATTACCCTCTTTGGTGTGATTTTGTCTACCCATATAGCATCAATCAATGCTTTATGCCATGTCCTTTGATTGTCATCTACTAGCTTCTTGATGATAGTTACCAGGTTCTTATTGCTTGATTCAACTTGTCCATTCCCTTGTGGAAAATAATTAGAAGAATGGGAGAGTGTAATTCCATAATGGAAATAGAATTGTGTAATTTCTTGGGAGGTAAAAAAAGTTACATTATCAGTAATAATTTTGGTTAGAACTCCAAACCTGAAAATGATATTCTCCTTGAGTAAATTGCATACAACCTCTGAAGTAGCATGCTTAGTTAGGATTGCTTCTACCCACTTGGTGAAATAGTCAGTTGATGTAATGACATAATCATGTCCAGTGCTTGAAGATGGGTTTATAGTCCCAATAAATAAATCCCCCATTACTAGAAAGGTTCTTCTATGATCAATGGCTTGAGAGGTAGGGCAGCTAACTTGGGTCTTCTAACAAATTGTTGGTAGAGTTCACATTTTCTCACCCACTTATATGCATCTTGGAAAAGAGTTTGTTAGTAATACCTAGCTCACAAAATCATGTGAGAAATTATAGGAGCAGAAAAATGTCCTCCATAGGCTAGATTGTGGAAGGATTTCAAAAGTTGGCTTTGTTTCTCTTTGTCTACACAGCGAAGGAATACTCCATCTATGCTTCTCTTATACAAGCCATTGTTCCAAAGGACAAAATTGGCAACTTTCAACTTGATAGTCCTCCTTTCTTTATAAGATAAATGATCAAGACATTTACCATAAGTAAAGAAATGAGCAATACCTGAATACCACTCATTGGTGGTGGAGACAAAAAGGACTGTTGGTGTATCTTCCACTTCATCTTCTTCATGATGTGTATCTTTTGGCTTGTTGTTAGCAATTAATTGGCATAGGCCTTTTCCCCTGACCAACTTTGTTGGCTTGATATCTAGATCAAACTCTTAGATATTTACAATCTAATTGCCTCTTTTTGTGCCAAACTCCTTTTGAGTTAATATGGACTTGACGGTGGTGTTAGGAACTAAGGAAATAGTGTGTGAATTCAGGATATAGAAGCGGAAATTTTTGACTACTTTCACCACTACATAAGCATGATTCTCTACATTTAAATACTTCATGTCATGGATTTTGAGAGGGTAACTCATGAAAGAAATAGGAGATTTCATACATTCCTTATTCTATTGAACAAGAATTGCTGAAAGCATGTGTTCAAAAGCATAGCTGTATATGATGAAATCTTTGTTGTAATCTAGACAAACCAAGGTAGGGGCATGGGCAATGGTAGTCTTGATATCCTAAAATGTTGACTTGCCTTCTTTAATCTAGCTAAAGGTGGTCTTCCCTTTCGTCATGTTCACTATGTGTCTAGTCTTCTCAGTAAATTCAGGGATAAACCTCTATAAGAAATTCATCTTTTCAAAGAAAGAGTGAACATTTTTAATTGTAAGAAAATTAAGCTCTTGAATAGACTTGACTCTATCTGAGTCAATCTTTATGCCTTCTCTAGACATAATGTATCTGAGGAGTTTCCCCTCTGTTACTCCAAAAATAGACTTCTTAGGGTTCAAGGAAATACCATTCTGGTGACAGCACTCCAACACTTGTTTTAAGTGGCATACATGATTAGAACAGTGATTTGAAAAGATGGTTAAGTCATTAAGGTATACCACTATGAATTTACCCATCTCATCTTTGAAAGCCAGGTCTATTGCTCTCTGAAAGGTGGCACTAGCATTTATCAAGCCAAAAGGCATTCTTCTATATGCAAATGTACCCTAAGGTGTGGTGAATGCAGTCTTATGTTGGTCTACTTCACCAACTTTAACTTTATTATACCTTGAGAAGCCATCTAGCATTGATAACATCTCTGAACTTGTCACTGTTTAAAGCACTTGATCCATGATTAGCAAAGGGTAATTATCTTTCAAAGATGATTGATTTAGATTCTTGAAATCTACACAAATGCTAATTTCACCACTCTTCTTCCTTATAGGCACTATGTTTGCAATCCATGTGGAATGATGGATTGGGAAGATGATTCTAGCATTTAACATTTTTTGTATCTTAGACAGAATAGTACCTAATATTTTTGGATTGTATTGTTTAGATTTTTGCTTATAGGGCATTGAGTCAGCCTTGAGAGGAATGTCATGGCAGATTTCATCAGGTCTGAGAGACTTCAAGTCGTCATAAGAATATGGTAAGACATCCATGTATTGACAAAGTGGTGAACTTGAATTTTTTTTAGGGGTGCAACACTTACCAATGTTAACCATTTTGGGATTTTCTTTAGTATTCATATTTACTTGATCAAATCCCTAAGAGAAACTTGAATCTATTTGTTGTTGTTTGATGAATCTATTATGTTTGTCAAGTAGTTTATCAAGAGAAACTAGGCCTTTGCAAATTTTATTTCCTTTTAGCTGTAAGAATTCTTCATTTATATTTGAACTAGATTCAAAGGCTTATTCATACTTCTAGGTTCACTGCCTTCAAAATGTAGTTGTTCAAAATTGTCTTTTCATTCCAGAAAGGCAATGATTTAATGATCATCATTGAATACTTGCCAATGATCAACATTGTCTGGAACACTTGGCCTACAGACTAAATCAATAGTATACCTATCTTCTTTGAAATTTGAGTGAGGAACTAAAAGAGTTCTTAAAATAGCAAGTGCATTAGCTCTATCATTAGATTCCCTGGGTATGGCAAAAATGTTGAAAGCATCAAAGTTTTCAATTTGGTCCCAAACCAGGTTATGATAGTGGCATAATCTTTCATTCTTGGTTTGGTATAATTTTCTCACTTGACAAACCACTAATTCAACATCCCCTTTGGCATGAAGGAACTTGATGCTTTTGTCTTGAGTAGCCTTCAATCCAAGTAATAGAGATTCATTTTCAGCTTTATTGTTAGTGTTGCTAAATTGTAATTTGTAGGATGAAGGAAACATATATCCTTAAGGAGATATCAACACAATCTTGGCTTTCAAACCGGTATAGGAGCATCTGCCATCGAATTCTAGAGTCCATACCTCATCGAATACTAATTTTTCTTTAGACTTTTCTTAATTAGAGAGGGAGGGTCCTTCATTTGTATTACAACCTACTAGTTCTTCTACCATTCTAGTTGAACTAATTTTTGGGTTGACACTTTCAAGAATTTTATCAGATGTTTCATGCACTTAATCTATAGATAGAAAGTAGTTACCCATACCTGAGGATTCAAAAAAAATTTGAGCTTCAAGGGATAATGTTTGGGTGACCACATATTTTGCCTCCTTTTCAGATAGCAATCTCTTCATTACGCCTTTGATAGGGATTCTTGCTTCAGATAGATCCATGCTTAGTTCTCCTCCCATGTCCTTGCAAAATTTCCATCTAGGTAAAATGCCATAAGATGCTAGGACATCAGCCACCAAGATAGTCATCTTGATTCTCTTGTCTGGAAAGGCTACAAATGCAAATTGGGCATCTTTGATTTGCCCCAGCAATGGTACTTACTTATTTTCCATGGAGAAACATCTCTAAAATGTCTTGGTCAGTGTGAGGCCAAGAGATTTAGTGACTTTAGTAGGCATGACATTGTCAGATGCACCTGAATCTATAATATAATTACTTAGCTTGTGACCATTTATTAACAGGGAAACATAGAAAGATTTTATTTTCCCAGGGGTAGCTAGAGGAATAATGAGAAGATTATTTGAAATGGGCATGTTCTTTGGTGAATCAGGAGTTACCTTTTTAGCTTCTTATCCTATAGGGATGGTTTGGTTTTTTACACATTGGACCAACTTATCCAATTGATCAGGATTGGACTACAAATATTCAAACTTAGACATTTGTATTTTTCTCTTTTTGACATGATCAATTATGTCAAATAGCTGAGTTAGATTAAGAATAAAGGAAGGTATTTCAACCTTTTGGGTTTTAGGAGGGATAGGAGGAGGGCTGATTTGTGAAATTGAAGTAGAAGGTGAAGGTGAAATTGATGTTCTTACCTTTTGGGTGATCACCAGATTCTTTGACTGGAAAAGCAAAGTGGTTCCACACTTAGTAATTGTAATTATTGGTTAAGGTTTCTTCTTTGTCTTCCCTTTATCAGCTTGTTGGACTGATTGGTTCTTGGATTTGGTAAACACTGCATATGATCCATCAAAAGCTTCTCCTTTGCTTTTGGGTTCATCCTAGTAGTTTAGGAAACTAATGTGGGAGTCGCCAGCTGATTCTTCTTGATTTTCTATAAGGATATCAATGTCATTTTCTTGAATCAATTCAAGCTGGAAAGAGAACTTTGATTCTGCTTCAAGATATCCCATTGTTGAATTGGTTGGAGGAGCTTCCAGAGCAAGTTTTCCTTGTGGGGGAGGAAGACAATTTTTTTGCCCTTGATTCTTGACAGCATTGCCCTAATATGATTGATTTGGAAATGTCCTTCTTAGAATATTTCTATATGAAGGAGCATAAGACATTCCTTGTGCCATTTGATTTTTGAGAGCAAGTAACTCATTTTCCAACTTTTGCACCATTAGATCTGTGGTGCATGTAGATGAATATTTAAAAGATGATGAAGGTTTATTTCTATTTGGATCTCTTCTTATCTTCCCTGCTAAGATGAGATCATCTTCTACTTAGTGGCCAAATTTTGAGCTGTAACAAGATCTATTTCACCAACATGTCTCAAAAGAAAATTTACTTCAGGTAACTGAGAATTAATGAAGAAGCATTTGAGATTCTCAGCTGTAGGTCGAGCAATTATAGGAATTCTATTCCTCAGTTTGTTAAACTTGGCTATGAAGTCCCTCATTAGTTCATGAAGTTCTTTCTTCATCTGTGTAAGTTGAGCCAGAAGTGCATGTGCATCTTTTTTAGGTTTGATTATGGCTTCAAAATTAGCTTTGAGGGTATTCCAATCAGTTACTAACTGAGCCTGTAGATGATAAAACCAATCTACAGTAGCAACTTTTAATGTTTCTACAAATATCCTGACTGCTACATCTTCAAATTCTACTCCAATTACGCCACAGGCTATGTTGAAGGCTGCAATGTGTTCATCAAGATGAACTTTCCTATCACTATAGAATTTGGGGAAATTCTTCCTTAAACTGCATGGAAGCTCATGTAGAGGTGGAGTAAGATTGAGAGGACCAAAAGAATTACCCCAGGGGCCTTGAACTGCCATTATATGACTATGAAATGGAGGAATAACAAACCTCAGAGGGGTAATTATTGGCAAAGCTTTAATTATAGCAGAAGTGGATACTTCATTTGGCAATGGAGATGTGACTTAAGTAGGGGGAAAGCTCTTGGTTCTTTGGAGGCAAGATGGTGAAGGAAATAGATCAAAATTACTTTGTTGTACCAATTTGAATACAAGGTCAACAATACCTTTAGCCCTTTGGCTTTGTGTATACCTTGAATTTTCTAGATTGTGAAACAAAAATGGAAAATAATTGACCTTGCTTTAGTTTGAAGCTTGAGGCTTTAAATTGCACGTTCTTTCCCGATTAGTGTGGAGGTGAATGGTAAGGTTATAATAATAATGGGTAAAACACAAAAATAGAATAGAGTCTATAATGGATAATGGTAGAGACTGATTCCATTTGAAACTTGAGGTTTCAGAATGCACATAACTATATCCCCGATAGAGTCGCCAAAAATTGTTGGTTGAATATTTTGTTGATCATCGTACTAATAAACAAAATAGGTCTGATCATCCAAAGTAGGAAGATTGGTCAGCCAAATGTGTAAATTTACCACATCAAAAGGGGACTAATCTCTCCTCTCATCAAGGGGAGGTTCCATATATATATACACACACACACACACACACACACACACACACACACACACACACACACACACACACACACATACATATATATATATATATATATATATATATATATATATATGTATATGTATATCTACATATATATATATATGTAGATATACATATATATATGTGTAGATATACATATATATACATACATATATATATATATATACATACATATATATACATACATATATATATATATATATGTATGTATATCTACATATATATATATATATGTAGATATACATACATATATATATATATATATATATATATATATATATATATATATATATATATGTATGTATATATATATATATATATATATATATATGTATGTATATATATATATATATATATATGTATGTATATATATGTATATATATATATATATATATATATATATGTATGTATATATGTATGTGTGTGTGTGTGTATGTATGTATATATATATATATATATATATATATATATATATATATATATATATATATATATATATATATATATATATATATATAAACAAAAAATAATACTCAAGGGTAGGATAAATCATCAATCTCTCTCTTTTCAGAGATGATGCATGCAAATCAAAGGAGAAATCTTAGGGATAATGACAGAAAGCACTCCTCTTCTTTTAGAAGTACCATTCAAAAAACCACAAGAGTCTTCCTAGTAGTAATTTCAAAATGTAACCAAGGTCATAGTAACCAACAAATTGAGATGTAGCACAAAGTCTCCACCTGAATTTCCCAAGAGTGAGATACGAAGGACAATGACAGCACAAAGTCATCCCAAGGTCCTTTACACAAAAAAAAAATAAAATACACTAAAGGCAATTGTGGGGGCACAAAGTCTCTCCACAGTTGGCTTCAGGATGCCTTCTGACTACTTTCACTAATTCTACTTATTGAATTAAAGGAACAAAAAATATATTAAGGAAAAAAACATAAAAAGAGTTTCCCCAACAACAAAGATATCATAGCACAAAGTCTAAAAAATCACTTGATTTCTTATTCTAATAACAAAATATGATCAACAATCTAAGCTCAAAATCTCAGTAATGCCTTTCAATTTGGGCAGAGTTTTGTTCCTGATCATTAGAGAGAGAGAGAGCCTTCCTGAATAAAAGAGAGTCCCTTATATAGCCTCTTCAAGAAGGACTTAGGAATAGTAACACATCATGTTGCATTGAATTTTTTTAAGAAGGCATGCTAGAATTTAGGGGCATCTACCCATTTGCTTTTCTTAATGCAGAGAAACAGGTCATGCTATTGAAAGTTTTCATCTTTAAATATCCACCTGGTGGTCTACTTCTAGAAACATATTTGATGCACAAATGCTTATGGTCATTCCTGATCTTTACACTCCTCTCAGAGGTTCTTCTTTTTGGCCTTGGCCTTAAAGCCTTTGAATGCATTTGGGTCCATGCTTAAACTTGCAAGGATCAATAGCTATTTCATTATTGCAACTTTGACATCTGCAGGCACGTCACTTTTCTCAAAAATTCCTTTGGCTTTGTCATTTGATCTTTCCCAGAGGGGACCTGCCCTTCAGGGCCTTGAGAAACGGTCAGCTTTGGGTCAGGAAGAGCCCCCTGCAAGGGTATATACCCTTCGAGCGGTCTTCGGATGGCCTTCAGGCTTCTTTCTTCTGGTGGGCTTTATCCTTTATTTCTTTTAGACAAAATGTCTAAAGGAATTCCTTCGGGCAATTTTTCTGAAGGAAATCTTCCTTGCCTTGTTTTTCCATCAGGCTTTGCTTTGTTTTTCAAGTGAATTCCTTCAAACAAATTGTCTGAAGGAATTCCTTTAGACATTTGCCTTGTTCATTTTCCTGAAGGAATTCACTTTGTCTGTTTTGCTTGGGGAACTTTTTCGAAGGAAGTCCCTTCACTCTTTTGGCCTTTGAATTGGTCCATTTACCCCCTTTCTACCCTCCATAAGGGCTATTTGAGCTCCAAATTAGCCTTTTAGGTTTTTTACAATGGTTCACTTCAGCTTTTGAGTGTCTTCCGCAAGGGTTGTCGTCCCTTGGAAATTTGCCTTAGTCAATTTTATGTGAATCTCAAATTGTGACACATGGAAACATCCACTGCTCTTAGAAACAAAGTGAAATGAGGCTCGAAAGATGACACTTGGTAGCATCCGCTGAGTTCTTTCAAGTTTTTGTTTCCTTCCTTAGTCACTTTTGCTATGAAAATTCCCTCCACAAGGGCACTTGTGTCTTTGACACTTAGGGCACTCCTTTAAACTTGTCACTTGAACCAACTAATTAAACCAACTTTGGTTCAATAGTTTAATGGTTCATTTCCTTGTTTCTATTGATCACTTGAACCAAGATTCTTTGAAATAAGCCTCATTAAACCATTGAACCTGTGAACTTGTGAAACCTTTTGAACTAAAGTGGTTCAATAGTTTAACGGTTCAATGGTTCAAGCCTCAAAAACTTGTTCTTTTGATTGAACTTGCCTGTAGAAGCCTTTGAACCTGTTGAACCATTAGTCTACCACTTCCTTGTTCTTTTTAAGCTCTTTGATCTTCATTGAACCAAATGCATTGAACCATTTGGTCATTGAACCTATTGAACCATTGAACCCGTTGAACCAAAGTGGTTCAATGGTTCAATGATTCAAGCCTTCTTTTTGATAAGTTATTTGAAGCTGTTGAACCTTAAAGCAGTTAAACTTTGAACCTTGACAAATGCACTTAACTTTTACTACTGATGTTGAACCTTTGAACCCATTAAACTTGTTGAACCAAAATGGTTCAAGGTTCAACGGTTTAATGGTTCAATCCTTGCTTAGAAGCTTGCCGATGAACTCTTTTGGTTGGGCCTTGTCATTGAACCAACTTTGAAATCATCTAAGTGTTGAGAGCTTGCTTCTTTCCTATAGATTCTATAGACTCAAGCCTACAGAGTCTGTAGATTTAAGCTTGTAAAGTCTATAGATTCAAGCCTACAGAGTCCATAGATTTAAGCCTACAGAGTCTATAGATTCAAGCTTGTAGAGTCCATAGATTTTTGAGAAGCTTGAAAAATGAGGAATTTGAATGCTCAGAAAAAATTTTGAGAAGGGAAGAGATTATTTTGGTTTGAGGAACCAAAATAGTTCACATGTCCCAAAAATGAGAAGTCTATTTTTGGGGACAACAATACCCTCAGAATCCATCCAAGAAGGACATCATAGCTAACTCTAAAATAGCTTATATGACCTAGTCAAAAGAAGGTAGAGGATAGTTGTCTTTTTCAAAAGACTTGTTCAAGTTCATAAATTCAATACATAATCTAATCTCCCCATTGTTATTTCTTACTAGGACCAATTTTTAAACTCAAGTGGAGTGTCTAATAGGAAAGACAATCGTTACATCCAATAGTTTCTTGACCTCTTTATATATCATTGGCTCTAAAATAGGATTGACTAGCCTTTGCTTTTGCTTGAAAGGCTTGCATTTTTATTTGAAAGGGAATGTATGAGTATGACCCTTGGATCAAATATCTACAAGTCTTCATAGGAATAAACAATGACATCTTTGTGCTTTGTGAGCAACTCCCTTGCTTTCTTATTTTCCATTTTAGTTCATGCTTTCCCTATACTGATGGGTTGAAGTTGGTCTTATGGATTGAGATCTACTGGTTGGTAGTCTTTTCCACTCACTTTAGGTACCTTATGTACCTCTGTAAGCTTAGCATGTTTAAACAACCTCTCTAAAGAGATCTTCCTTTAGGTATCTTATTATCACTAAGCTAGATGATCTTACAATTAGGCTCCTTTACAAGAGAGATTTCATCTACTTCATCAATGATATGGGCTTTAAAGGACCTAGATCTGGTCAAGAAATTGATGATCTGTTGATCATCATTAAAAACTTGGAAGTGATTAATATTATTAGGGACTGATGGGCAAGGTATCAACTTAATGTTGAAGTCAGGGGAATCTTGATTTGGCATGAGGTTAGTTGTAGCAGTAACAAGTTCATTAATAACCTTGTTTTCTTCTTTTGGAACAACTAAGATATTGAATTTAATCAAATCCCATACCCTAAACTTATATCTCTTCAAGTAAGATAACTTACATTGGTATTTACTCCTCACTTGGTTGACCACAAGTTTGGAGTCTCCAAAGACCAGAAGCTCTTTGACTTTGTGCTTAATGGCAAGCTATAGTCCAAGAATAAGAACTTCATACTCAGCTAAGTTATTAGTGAAATGAAATTGCAACCTATAAAATGCATGGTAGTGTTTGTCTATAGGGTCTACTAACACAATACCAACTCTTGATCCTAACTTGCATTTGGCTCCATCAACATGTAACTTCCATAATCTAAGCATTGGAGAAGGTGTCTTAAAATATATCTTTTGTGAAATTTCTAAGGTAAAGATTTCAAGATCAGAATCAAGGAAGTTTACCCTTTCATTAACTATATTATACTCAATTATCATATGCTTCATCCTTAGCTCTCTCTCAACTCTTATCTGATTGGAAACACCCTTTCATGGAAACCACAAATTAGAACAGTCATTGGACATAAACCTATTCAAAGCTTTAGTCTAATGCCTACTTAGAGGTAACCCATAAGCATTAGGGATGTCTCCTACTTGAATGTCAATAAACTATTGAATTCTAGGTTCACTTGCCAATTGAATATGCACATTAAACAACTCTCTAATGACATTGAATTTTGATGTATCCAGTTGTGTGACTATTTAGTCTAACATGAGTGGGTTCAATCCTAACTACTCACAAATTCCAACTAGCATAATATTAGTTGAAGCTCTTAAATCTAGTAGATAATTATGGACATTATTACCAAACACTCTGACTATGAAAAGAAAGGGTGGAGACTCTACTTTTTCCACTTACATAGTTATATTGTTAGCATCATTCTTTGGTGGCTTTCCAGGCTTCTTAGATAAGGATTCCAAGAGAAGCTCTCTTTGCTTAGTTATTTGTGTTAGTTCATGTAGAGTGATATTTTCCTTCATTTTCTTCATGTCCTCAATACTGTTTTATCTAGTCTTATTCAATGGTTCAGCCAAAGGATTAGAAGAACTACCTTTGCATGACTCAAGATCATTCCTCAAAGATGCATCTGGAGGAGTCCCATAGTTATTGGGAGGAGTAGAAGTAGTCAATCACTATCTTTTCTCCCTATTTCTTAGAGGGTAAGTCTTTAGGAACTATTTAAATGCTTGTATATCTTTAGGAATATTGTTAGGTTCATTGTCTTCTTGGAAAGGAAATTGGAAGGTCTCCACCATGTGTACTTGATCTTATAATTTATATCCAAAAGTAATAGCAGTATTATCCTTATACGGGATAACCTCAAAGGTGTCTAGATCTTCTTGAAGGATTTAAAAGCTTTAAATAATTCAATACAATCTATCTCACCATGCTTAGAAGTGGCATACACCCTACAATAATTAGGTAGGGCAATATCTATGAGATTGATGTCCATAGTCTTCTTGCCAGATGAAGAAGGCTCAGTGGTTTTGTTTATATTAAAGTTTTCATTCTAGAATTGATTTCTAGGTCTATTCAACTTTTGGAAGGTGAAGTTTCTTCCAGAGCTATCATTAGCATTACCAACTTGATTTTGCAATTGCAAGAAGTATGTGTTGAGCTTCTGGACCATCTTGAGTATGGACTCATTTTCATTCTTCAGAGCTTTAGAAGCTTGAGATTGACTATTATTAGCCATATTGATGGGTATTAGATCCTTTTGACCATTGGTTTGAGACACATTGGTAAATTGATGACCTAAGAAACCTAAGTTCTAATTGGGAGTAACATGACTAGTAGGCAAGCCAGTTAGAGCTGGTATTTGATTCAGGGATGGAACATTATAGTTATTAGTTGGGAAAAGATTCAGGACTGACATCTATGGGTTGATATTTGTAATTGAGTAAGCCATTTACCCTTGAGGTTGAATTTGGTCAATGATGACCACTGATTCTGAATAAACTTGAGCTAATGTGGTAATATCTAGGATAGTTCTCTTAAGAAACACTGAATTCATGTGATTCATAGCATCTTTATAGATCTCTAAGGCCAAAGGTTCATTAGGCTTATAAGGATCTATGGTTCTACTAAACGTCTTTTGAAATTTCACATTAAAATACCTAATAGGCTCACTTTCATCTCTCTTGATGGTAGTAAATTGATGATATATGATAAATGGGTTAATGATCTTCCCAAATTGATTAATAAAGATGGTGTCAAAGTTATTTTAAGAAGTGATACAATCATTAGGCAGGTTTCAGAACCACTCATAGGTAACATATTTGAAGGTAAAAGTTAATAACCTACAATTTACATCCTCATAAATGACATTTAAGAGCCTTAAAATAGCTTTAAAGGAATTGGCATGTTCCTCAGCAGTGACTATACCAATTAGACTACAAATAGGCAAATATTTCTCAAGATTTCATGGCAAATCATGAACTATACCTAAAACATTGATAGGAGAACTTACAATCCAAGCCATATTTGGTCAAAGGTTGAATTTAGGGACTCCTTGTAGGGTCAAAGATGGAAAATATTTTGAATTTCTACGCCTTCCTTTATCCTTTCTAGTATGTTGGTGTGTCTTGAGCTCAAGTAGAAGTTATTTGGTTTTTTATTGAGACCTAGTCCTAATTCTAGGTAATTTCAGCTTGAGAACTAAGAAACCTAATTTTAAATACAGTGTAACACACTAATTCCCAAAAAGAAAAAAAAATAGCGTGCACACTAAGATTATTTTGTAAAGAATTACTTATGAAATGATGGACAATGGTCTTTGACTAAATTAGCTCAAAGATATGTCTGATCATGCAAATATGACCATCCTTTACATCATTTTAAAGAATTAAACTCAAATTTCACAAGATAACATCAATTTTTAATCAAAATAAAGTCGTTCTAACCTCAAACATTAGGTCTTCTCAATTTTAAAGCTATTTCATACCAGAGCTTAAATTGAATTTTACAAAGAACAAGGATCTTTGCGTTACTAAGTGCAAAGATGAGAAATAAAACACTCACAGAGCAAATATATTTACAAAGGACATAAATATCCTCTAATCTTAACTAAAAAATAATAATACTTGTAAAGGAGGTCCTCCTTCTAGTGCCAATGGGAATCACCTCTTGTTGATGCTTCTAATTGCTCTATAGAGTGTTCCTTAGTGTTGATGAACACTTTTCATTTTAGGATTACAAGAATCCAAGGCATGAGCTGTAGTTTGTGACAAGTATTATGTTTATGGTGGAATAGTTATCAAAGTATGATAGTTTCCCAAAAAATTTATTTGATGTGGTGGTTGGGAGCCACCAGGGTCTAAGTCTTTCCAGTCTTGTAATCTTCTTGGTCAAGACTTTTAACTCTAAGCTAATCTAAGTGAATATTTATAGTGATATTTTAAACTAAAGTGACTATTGATAAAAAAATAAGTAAAAGGTAGGGTAAGGCAAAGAACAAATGTGATTACAAGCATTAGCCTTAAACATAATGACAAAGTCCTATTCAATTTGAGCATACATTTAACCAATCAGTGATGCAATATAGCATAAGCCCAAGCTTCACCAAAAATTAGGCAAGATTCAAAGGAAATATAAAGGTTATGAGTAAAATTCAAGATTACTTAAATATTTTTCTATGTTAATCTAAATTTCATTAGAAAATTTAAATGCAGAGAAAATAAAATGAAGTAAACTTAGAATCCTTCAACTAGTCTAGCACATCACAAACTAGAAACCTCATGAACATGAAATATAGCTCATCTATCCAAGAACCATTCAAATATAAGACATCCACCTACAATTAAGAGAAATAAAAATAATATAGCACAACACTAGACAATCTTTGCAAAATTCCAATTGTATTAATTACTCTAGTATAAAATTGCTCAAAATCCCCCCTTTATAAATGGTAACACTTGCCTATTTATAGAAGACATAGGCAGTGTACCAGTCATATTTCTTTCAAAATTTTACAATAGGTAAGGATAGCTATACTTTTACAAATAATTCTATAGTACATATGGCTATTAAGCACCTATTAGATCAAAAGATAAATATATGCTAACAAACTAGCATATTTAGTTTACAAAAGAATAATCTTCACTTTACTCTTGGGATGGTAGGCCCCCTTGATCACTTAGGCTGAAGAAAGTCTTTCACCCTAGTGTATTATTCTTTGATTAACTCAAAATCCACTATGGGCTTCATTAGATTCTCTTCTTCTTGTTCAACCAATGTATCATATTCTTTGTCACTTCTGATGGTGACCTCTTGTAAGCACCTTGACTTTGTAATCTAATCCCCTATTATGAGTCTAAAATTAAGGACTTTGAATTATATTTATTGGGTTGGCCCTAGTTTTCATCCTTGATGCCTTATATGAAGGCTTGGACTCCCTATTAGAATTCCATGTCATGCATTAGGCTGGTGGTAGTAGGTTGAGAAGGGGTCACCAATAAGGTTGTTAGCAACTTCTCAATTATGCTCACCAAGTCCTTATATTCCTTTATAAAATCATTGGCCTTATTTTACCATGAACTTAATTCTTGTATTTGATCCAATGGTATCCCTTGATTGACATTCAATTGCCTTTTTTTAATGATCTTGAAATCTAGGGGATGCTTGGTGATGTGTACTTTGATCAACTCTATCACCTAATCTTTGGTTTCTTGCCATTACTGTATCAATGTTTATTCCTTCTTAGCTTGAAGTTACATGGTATTTAGCCTAATTTTTATGGCCTTTAATCATTCAAATGTAATTAGGAGATACTTGTTTAACATCTTCAATAGGTCCTCTAGAATTGATAGTGAGACTTGAGCCTCCAAGTCTTTCTTCTCTTTTTCAAAGTTCAAGATTATTTTCTTCATTCCCTAAATTCCCACCATATCCATTGCTAATTGGGCTTGAAACAGACTTACAATATCTTCTTGGTGAATGACGTACTCCCCTACTACCTATCCCTAGACTGGAGTGAGTCCTATAAATGGTTCCACTCTCTAGAGAGTGACTTCTTCAGTTATAATGGTTGCTTTCTTTGTAGTCACCTTCTCTAGTGTCACTGTATTAAGGTTAAATTATACTTTGGGTTCTAATTTTTAAAGTTTTGAATCCTCTGGTGTTTTGAGACCACCCCCTCTTGATTGCCATGATTCTTTTATTTTTTGTTTCTCTCCTTAGTAGCCTCAAAATCACTCTCCTCTCCTCTCCTCTTGTTCCTTCATGAGTTATAATATCTAAGGATTGACTTCATCATTGACTTTAACATTGGAAGTGTTATTCAAATCCCATGAATGAATCTGAGAGGTTATTTGGAACTTCCCATAAATGAACTAGTCAAGGATAAAAGGTCCATGTATGGGAAAATAATCACTAAACAAGTTCACCTCACTTGTTCAGTGAATCCACTTGGGTTTCTTGGAGGCTCTAGGCATCAAAGCCATATCTATCTCCCTCTTTCTTTTTGTCATACTGACCAAATTTAAGGGAAATCCTTTGCCTTTGTCTATATTTTTAGCTTGAGTACCTTCAATTAGTGCCACCTTAGTTATGGCTTCTTCATCTCCTTCCTTGCCTGACCCATATGTATCTACAAGTTCCTTGAAGAACTCATACACTATTTCATAAGGTTCCAAGGAAACCATGTCAAGGTATTCCAAAGGGGAAGGGGGTCTTTGAGGTAGAGGGTTCCTCTCCTAGCATATGTTCCATCTTTTGTTCTCTAGGTTCCTTAGTTTTGAGTACTTGTTGTTGAGGTGGACATTAAGGCCCTTGCAGTGGACCCAAAGTAGAAGGTAAGGGGTGGTATTACAAGGGATTAACTTTCCTCTACAATCTATGTTCCAATTGAATTTGTGCCCCTTAAACCTTGCCAATACTTCCTCAAATTTGGTTGCTTTTGTGTATAAGTGGTCATATATACCTGATTGATGTTTATAAGGCACTTTATGTAGTTGCTTGGATTGTAGATGGGAGATCACATTACCTTTTGGATCCTATGTCTTGTGGTCATCTAATTAGAAGTAGAATGTCTCTCTATTCCTTTCTAAGATCTCTAATTGCTTCCATCCATGAATCATTATCTTCCCAATAAGATATGGGAAGATATGTAGGATTCTTTTCTTCTTTTCTTTGCATACATGATCTATACCATGAAGGATTTGATGAGCAATCTCACTCACAACCATCTTTATTGGGACATGCACTAGTAATCTAAAGGGTTGGGTTTAGATTCCTTCAATATTGATGACCGTATAATCAAGATAGAGCCATATGTCACCAATGGGCTCTATAAATTGTTTAATGAGGTGGTGAACCCTGGGCATTAGACCTCTAGTAATTATCCCAACTAGAGTGGGATATATGCAATCACATATTAATTGCATGTGGTCTCTATACTTAAAAATTAGTAATTTAGAATGATAGTAATCTTTTGACTAATTCATGATAGTAGGGAAGAAGGTAGAAGTTATTAAGTCATCCAACAAGTAAGACATCATAGTAAAGAATTAAATTGTTTTCCTTTTAAATCCATTAAACTATTTCCCTAAATGGATACATATCATTTCTCTAATAGGTGGAGTCAACTTCTCTTCTATCATGAAATAGACATAGGAGACCCACCTGGGGTCAACATAAGATGTGATTGATGCTCTAGAAGCCCTATTCAATAAATTCATGATGATTCTAATCCCTTCCATAAATTATATAATTGGGATTTTACCATCATGGTTTCTCATTACATGAGTTCCTCTATCCACCCATGGTCTTAAGATATTATCTAAGTCATTCTTTTTGGTTCATTCCTTGATTGTAGGGAGGCCTATGTGAGTCCTAAAAATCTTATATTAGCCTTCAAAAATTATTGGAGCTATATAATCAACCCTCTTTGATGTACCCTCCTTAATTATCCAACCTCCATCTACTCTATAATCAATGAACATAGGAGCTAGGATATCAACACAATGGAGTACCTCTGGTTTGATAGCTACAAGCTAAAGTCTAGATGTCTATATTTCCATGAGATCTTCATGCTTCCTCTGAATTATAGCAATTAATTACTCATTGAGAGCCTATAATTGTAGAAGGTCGATCACAAAGAAGATTTCAAACTAATTTTTCAAACCATTATTCAAGTCTTCCACATCCAGTTCTATATCCTTGTAACATATTCCTTCATTGTTAGTAGAAAAATAAACCTCGGCTTCATCTCTCCATTATTGTCTAGCAGTGGACATGTTTCTCCAACTGGTTAATTTCACTTAGATTGTGTGATCTTGATTAGTGTTTTTAGCTCTTCTCAAGGTGATTTTTAGCTCTTTTAAATGAAATTGTGGCTCAATTGAACAAGGAATGGGGTTTTACATTAGAAAACTAGGGTTTTTCATGTTTTAATGGTAAAGGTGGTAAATTCATAATTTCACTCATGTTATTCCTATAAAAGTCTTTTCAAAAGTTAGTCGTTAGTCTTTGAAAGTTTATTTCATTTTGCACCATTGGATTGGATCTATGAGTGAGCACGGTCCATTGATATCAATTCATGAAGTTTTTCTAATTGGTCACCTTCATTATGTTTTATTCTCATTGAAAAGTTATCAACCATTTCACACCATTAGATCAAATCCCATGATGAAGTGCAAACCATCAAATCTACAAATATCCACATGAGTTAATGATATTTGATAAAAAAAATTAGGTTAAAAGCCATTATACTAAGTTTTCATGTTGAAAAATTGTGAAGGGGTCTTTTTGAGGGTCAAGAGATACATCCCTTTACTAGATTTGAAAGTTTAGACTATCTTAAATTTGATGCCCTCATGAATATCAAAGATGTTCTCATGGACATCGAATGATGGGTGTGAGGCTATCAAATTTAAGATCATCTAATATACCTAGAATATCTTAAATTTGACATCCTTGAAAATGTCAAAAATATCCTCGAGGATGTCAAATGATGGGCCTAACACTCTCAAATTTAAGATCGTTTAATATACCTAGAATATATTAAATTTGACATCCTCGTGAATGTCAAAAACATGCTCACAGATGTTAAATGATGGGCATGAGATTGTCAAATTTAAGATTTTGTAATATACTTAGAGGGCTTAAGCTTAAGCCTTATGGTCATGTTGTGTTAAAAAACACATTGTTCTTTAAGCCAAAAATATGCTCTTCAGTCCATGTGACCAATTATTTGGGCTATGTGATCCCTTAAGTACCTTTTGATTGGCTACTTAAACTTTGGTTTGGTTCAAAGCCTTAAACCATCTCACACCACTGGATCAAACCCTATGATGAAGTGTAAACCATCAGATCTTTGAAGATGCACATGACTTAATGAGCTCTAATATTTGATAAAGACTTAGGTTAAAATCCATTATACTAAGTATATTTATGTTAAAAAACACATGGGGTTCTTCTAAGGGTCGATAAATACATCCCTTTGCTAGGCCTCAAGGTTATACTACATTGAAAAGTATTCGATGATTTTGAAATGTTGAATTGGATCCACAAGTAAGCATGGGCCATTGATCATGATCAGTGTACTCATCAATGATTGGTCCCTATAAAGAGCAAATATTAGGGTTAGGCATAAAACAAGGAACCTAGAAAGACTTCACATAGTTGCCCTTAAACATTTTTTGAAGGGTCACTTTCTTGGGAAAGTGTCCCAAGACAAATTTTCTGAAGGGACACTTCAAGAAATTCCTAAGGGTCACTTCAAGAAAGTATTTTAACAAATTCTTCTGAAGGGTAAGTTTTAGAAGGCTGAAGGGTTGATTTGTTTCAGACAAAATGTCTTCAAGAAATAATGGCTAAAACAATTTATCCAATGGGTATTTTCTACCACAGTGCCTTAACCAATTCTTCTGAAGGGTAGGTTTTAAAAGGTTGAAGGGTTGATTTGTTTCAAACAAAATGTCCATAAGAAATAGTGCTCAAAATAATTTCTTCAAAGGGTATTTTTTGCTAAAGTGCCATAACCAATTCTTCCAAAGGGTAGGTTTCAAAAAAGTTGAAGGGTTGATTTATTTCGAACAAAATGTCTGCAACAAATAATGCCCAAAATAATTTCTTCAAAGGGTCACTTTCTCATTGAGCTTTCCTACCAAAGTTTTGAATTGAAATTCTAGGGTTTTCTATAAGGGAAACCTATCCTTCTTTATTTAACCTACAATTTAATCTTCAAAGACAAACCATTAGAAAATTAGTCTAAAAACATAATCATTATCATTAAGCATGTATAAAGCATATCCCTTTCAAGTGGATGACCTTCAAATTCTAAAAAAGATAACCTCTTCAAGCAAGCTTTCAAAGTTTAGATGTTTTTAAACATTCAAAAGGGTCCCTCATTTGAAAAATCAAGAAAGTGGAGGTATGTTTATCCAACAAGCCTTTTTCCATATTGAGTCAAAATAGGTAGTTCATTTATTTCGTCTAGGTCATAATTAGTGATCTAAAAAAATTGTCCCCTTGCCTAGATTGGGTCCTTTTAGCATTGGGTTGATTACTTATGTTTTTATTATCATTTATCATTATCTTTTATGGTCTAAATTTGTGTGTATTTTTCCAATTTTTAATTCAAAAATACACATATATACAATTGTACCCTTCTCCATTTTATATTTTCTCATACCTAAAAGCTTCTATGTCCAAGTTAAAATTACACACATCAACAAAAATCATTATGCGCTTGTCAAGGATTCTACACTTTGAGAATAAGTGTCCTCAAAATATATTCAATTCTTATGCTCATGCATATTATACTAACATAAGGTCATAAGAAAGCATATAACTTAATTTGTTTATCTATGGAGATGAGGTGAAGTCCTTTCTCTCATTTGGTTTGGGAACACTTACACATCATTAGAACTAAACTGATCCCTAAGTCCAAAACATGTAATATATGTAGCTAAAATCATTGAGGGGTGTCCAGACATTAACCTTGCTCATTTCTATTATTCCTATGATATTGTTGTGAATGAATAAAAAAAATTAAAAACAATTCAGATTTTTATGTGCATCATGTCATATCAATCAAACCTTAGGCTTTTCTCTTAATATACCAATGAAATGACATAGAATGTTTTTGATCCAAAAAATTAGTAGAGGAAAAAATTATATCCCAAGGTCATAATCAACAACACTATGGTCACAATTAATGGTTCATCATAAATGCACCCCTCACAAAAACACAAGAATATTCCCAAGAGTTATTTTATGTCTATTTTAGAGCATGTTTCCATCACCATAATTTGGTTACTCTACCTAGTTCTATATATTTTATTTCCTTTTCAATCCTTATTTTTATTTTCATTGCTATTATTTAAAAAAAAACCTTATCAATTTGTATTTTTACTTCCTCTCTTTCATATACTAGGAAAATCTAGACAATTATTTTACTATATTATATTAGTTCTTCCTTGTACCATAACAATAATCATTTTACAAATTTTAATTTATTCCTTATGTCACTATTTGGTAAAATAATTCTATCAATATTGTTTATGATTTGTAGCATATGTCATTAACCATGTGTGAGTTTGTTTAGGCAACTCCACAAAGAATAATTCATATAAATCACTATATAATTCATCTTATAACCACTTATTTTCTCACTAATCTCCTCATCATTTTGATTATTAAGATAAACTTACATTTTTACATTTAAACCAAACCTCCACACATTCCAACATGATTCATTTTTACATGTGATTCAATGATCTTCATAGCCAAATGAAATAAGGCCCCAATAATAGAATTAAAATGTTGGGCTTATTTTGTTAACACATTATGGTTCTATTAAATTGATGATGTTCAAAAAATATAATACTAAAAAATTGGATATCACTTGAGTGAAACACTCAAGGGCTCACTCAAGGTGTAAGGAGAGATCACTGAATTCTCTATTATGATAATTGTTCATGAAGATAGAAAATGCACATAAATCATACAATTGAACCTTAACATTTATCAGTGAACATGCTTAAATAAAAAAAAACACACGCACACAATACATCCTTTTAAAAAATAATATATATTAACATAATGATATCATATATCATTCACTATAAAAACATGATTTAAATTTAGGTTACAATAACTACCATTGACATAACATCAAGCTATAAAAAGTATTGACTATCTACACTTTATTTTCCATTATATTTATTTCTCATGACTTACATATATTTATTCATTGTGTCAAGTGTTTCCATGTCTTCTATCAAAGACTAAGTGGATATAAGTCTATTTTGAAAGGTGAAGGAAGGTATTTATAGTATTCATGAATTTCCCTTCCTTGTTAGTTATATTTTAGCTTGATCTAGTTGTCCATATTCTAGAAATTTATAGAAGATCACATTAATGTTTCCATGTTCCCTATTTTATATCAATCCTTGATTATATGTGAGCTCCCACATCTATATGCATGCCACTTTACATATATACATGACTCCTTCCTTAAAAATAGTTCTAAAAAAGGATATTCACCTCTTATTCCATTACGTGTATTTATTTATACCTCATATTGTTTTTCATGTCTCACTCATGCAATACCATAATTATTCATTATTATTGAAATTAACTCCTAATACTTCTTTACTAAGGTGAACATGAACTTATAGTGGAATATTCCTCCTTCTATAGACATAAGTCTCATTATGCTTTAGGGTCTCTAATCAAATCATAAAGGGTGAGTATATTATAAATATATCTATTAATCATTTCCATATCTAAATATATGAAATATTAGTAATAATTATAGGATTAAAGGCTCCATGTTAGGTGACCTTAGGTTTCCAACTTTAATTCCCAATATTTAGTACCTAGTGACCCACTACTTCAGATATATTAATATTTGAGGGCGTATCATCAAACATAACATAGGGTTCTAACCTCACTCAATTTCCTACCTTTAATAATACAAACCCATGGTATATTTTTATGTGGCAGGAATACACTATTCATGATGTCACTATTTATGAGTACTATTCATGAGACACTGTTCATTATTGAGTTGGAAGACATATTCATCCTAATGAGGTGCTCATAACACTATTTAGGATGTATAGGTGGCATGGGACACCACATTACACTAAAACACATATGGAAGACTTATCCTTGATTTCCATTATCCATATGGGTCAAAATTTATATTGGGGAACACCTTTTTTCTTTTCACATGTAATTATAGGACATCATTTGCTTGGCACATGCAAGGAGGGACCCTTTATAAAGTCATGCACATGGGGGAGACCAAGAACACTATTCTAGATGCCTTCACATGCTTTTGGATCCTATTGAAAGGTGTGTCACATTGGGACAACATTTCCTATTGACAACTATTCGTCCCATGCGAAAGATGGTGCAATTTTATTTGGTGGAGACTTTCATCATTAGGCACTATTCACCCATGTGAAAGGGTGACACCATTTTTGGACTCCTTTTTTATTTATCACATTAATTCATTCTATAAATAATTTTTACCCTTTTATTAGAGGAGGATTGTGGTAGAGATGATAAAATCCTCCTTGGTGAGATGTATCCAAGTTTTATGAGAATTTTGAGAAGAAGCTTTTAAGATTTTATAATAACATGCATTAATGGCATGGATTGTTGATTGTAATGATAATTATGTCATTTTTATGAGTTGATATTATTGATGAGTTTATGATTTTATGATAATTTGTGAGTGATATGGATTATTGAATCCATCATGTGGTATCAGAGCTAAATTTGTTTCCATCAACTCATATAAGAGCAATTAATATTCCTATGGAGAGGTGAGTTTTGAGTTGAACATGTGAGTTTGTATTATATTTTTTAGGTATGAATATGGATAATAATAATAATGGATGATTTTTCATTCCTTGAAGATCTCATGCAATGGATAGATGAGCTAGAGATTCATTTTCAAGAAATGCATGTTGAAGAACCCATGAAGGTGAAAGTTGTAAGCAAGAGGATGAGTGGAGTTCTAGACATGTGCTAGAAGGATTAGAAAGTGTGGAGAAAATAAGAGGACATAATAAGGTATGTGAGTGGGAAAATATGGTTTCTAAGTTTATGGGTGAATTTTTGTACCCAAGAATGCAAAGAGAGTGGATGGAGAGCCTTCTTCTGATGAGAGAAGACAAGAAGTCTGAGAAGGAAGGGAAGTTGATTTTTGTTGAAGCAGATGAAGGAGAATCATTAGTTTAAGATGGAGAATAAATTATGTGGAACAATGTTGATGAGAGAGAAGAATGAAAAAATGTATAGTTGCATGAGGAATAAAATTTTATCCATGTGGAGTTGTAAGGAGAGAGAGATAGAATACAACCATTAAGAGTTGAAAATAGAGGTGAGTGAAGGGAGCAACCAATAGGATTTGCATTAATCTTTGGAATAAGATTTAGATGAAGTGGTTATTGAGGGGATTTTTTTTCCTTATTGTAATAAAATATAAATAAGATGATCTGATTTGTATGGCATCCCATAGTGAAACTAAAGAGCATGAGGAGCATTCAAGCATTGTAGAGGAAGAGGAAAACATGCCTTTAGAGCATGATAAATAAGTCTATGATATTTTTGTGTAAGTATGTGCACATAATGAGACTGAGATGATGTTTTTGTATACAAGAGAGAGGATCTATAAGTGTTTGTGGTTTGTGATGATGTGGATAATCCAATATTTGGTTGGACAAGTTATACAGAAAGAGAAGAGAGATTTAGGTGGAGGTAGTCAGTTTATTCTGGTGGGTTAGAGCTCACATGTGTATCCATTGGGATATGGATTATATTTTTTTTGAGGAGGAATTTTTTGGTTCTATGTGGGTATCATCCCATGAAGAGAGAGAGATAAGGTGAATAAGTGTGAATAAGAGAGGTAGAAGACTAGCAGGTAGAAGCTGGAAGTGGTAGAGGAAAAATGGGGAGAACATGGTGTCATGGAAGGGGATGTTGTGGTCATCAAACTCCATGACCAAAAGAGTGGTTCTAACACTTACCCCATTATTATGATCATGAGATAACATTACAATACCTTGGGTGTCTGATCCAAGAGCATCCAAGGGTTCAAGCAATTTTTTATCACCTAAAAAAAAGAGTGGTGTCCTTTTTATTGTTTTCAAAATAAATAACAATGATATAATTGAGATTCAATGTAGGAGTTGAGTTTTTTTCAACTGAATGATAATGATGTGGTAAGAAAATGTTATTCTTTATATCCTTGTTCATAGGTACTATTCATGGGACACTAGTCACTACTGATGTGGCAAACATAATTCATTCTAATGAGGTGTCTGCAACACTATTTATGATGGATATGTGGCATGGGGCACCACATTACACTAAAATACATGCAGAGTACTTGTACATGAATTTCATCATCCATGTGGGTTGAAATTATAAGTGAGGAACACATTTTATTTTTCACATGCAAGTTTAGGACACTATTTGATTTGCACATCAAAGGAGGGACCCTTTATAAAGTAATGTACATGGGAGAGACCAAGAACACTATTCTAGATGCTTACACATGCTTATGGAGCCCAGTAAAAGATGGATCACATGGAGACATCTTTTCCTATTAACTCCTATTTATCCCATGTAAAGGATGATTCAATTTCCTATGGTGGAGGCTTTCATCATTAGCATTATTCACTTATGTGAAAGCGTGGAACCATTTTTTGCCTCCTTTATTTTTTCTCACATTAACTCATTCTATAAATAATTGTAATACTTTTCTTAAAAGAGGCTTGTGGTAGAGATGAGGAAATCCTCCTTGGTGAGATGTTGCCAAGTTTTGTGAGAGTTATGATAAAAATCTTGTAAGCTTGTGTAATAAATAGCATGCATTGATGACATGGCTTGTTGATTGTAATGAGAATTTTGTGGTTTCTATGAGTTGATCTTATTGATGAGTTTATGATTTTGTGAGAATTATTGAGTGATATTGATTCTTGAATCCATCATGTGGTTGGAGGCCACATCATTTTTTTTAAATTAAGGCCAAAGGAGGTATATTATTACATTTAATTTACATATATAGTATTTAATTTTTTTTAAGTCACCCATGTTTGTATCGGTTAGTAGTTTTGTAGGTTCTAAAACTTATCATTTTTTCTTTCTAAGACAAATCAAAAATATAATTTTTTAATATTTTTTTATTGTATAATTTGAAATATGTGACTATTCCACCTATTTTATGTCTAAGTATTGTTAGTATTACCTTTTGGGGGGTTAATATTTGTATCCTAAAATTTTAGGTGTGTGTAGGTTTTATATTTATGTGAATTTTTAATTCACATCAATCTAGATTTTATGAGGTGTCACACCTATTTTTTCCCTTCTCAATGGAATCTTTAAGTTTTATGTCATATGTAACTTCCTTCATAAATGGTGCACACTTACCCCTCACCTCATGGGTATTAGTGGAATTAGACACACATTAATAAGGTTATATAAGGTCATGATGATATTATTTATATCTCCTTATTCTTTCCTCACTCTATTTAAGATCTCTCTCCTCATCTCTTATATACTTGAAGTTCATTATTCTTATATATTTTATTTTATTCTACTAGTATTGTAATTTAAAAATATCAGTTTATAAATCCTTCTCAATGCACATGGTGTTTTTATTTATGATTTGGTTTCCCACTTAAAAACTTGTGTCTCTAATTTGTGTATTTGCTTACTTGAGGTAACATTGTTCCTTTATGCATTCATTCTTTTATTATTTCAATATTTATTTTAATTATCTTGGAATAATTTCATTCATGGTACCAGATCATATTTTTTAACATTGAATGTTGAGTGATTGTAGGAATTGGGGTGGAAAATATCAATTATTTGAATTTTTTTTGCAAGGGTCTACACCTTTGAAAATAGTGTTTAGTGTCTTTCTCCATTTATTCAAGCCATAAATTTAATTTTATCCAAAAAAATTTCATATTTGCATTCTAACATGGAATTATGGGTTGTGGAAGTTTTGAGCTCATTTTAGTTCTCTTTATCTGATTTTATCCTTCAAGTATTTTTTTTTCATTTTATTGATAAAAAATCATCGTTTTTTTAGATGCAAGATCAAATCTCAAATTTAATTTCTTGTTGTATTAAGCTTCTTCTTGGTCATGATGAGAGTTTTTTCTTTGGATGGAGTACTTATATTTTGATGTAATACTATTATTTAAGAGTTTTATTTTGATTCATTTGGATAGTGTGTCCTTTTCATATGATGCTCTTAATTTTTGTATTTTCCTTCTCTCTCTCTAAAACACTACACAGTACATTAAATCATATTGCATTTATCTTTTTAGTAAAAATCCCCTCTCAACTACATTCCTTATCTTTTTGATTTCAGTTAAAGGGTGTTTTTTCTCATATTCATCTTGTTTTTCTCACTAATAAGGCATCTTAATATCTTCTTGGCCAATTATCCACTCTAGTTTTTATCTATCCATTGATTCCCTCTATATATTGATCCCCAAGGCAGAATCATATTTATATGTATGGAATTTTGGTTTTAGTAATTTCTCCCTAAATCTATGTGTTTTATTCTTAAATGCCTATTATTTTCTCTAAAAACATTTCATTTGTTTTATTTAAGTTCACTTTAGCATAGTATCATGTGATATGATGTTTCACATGAGTGTTTGTGTGTAATATTCAAGGCACCTTCCTCTAAATTTTTTTTGCACCTACTTTCTTGTCATTTCACTCTCTACCTACTATGATATTCCTTCAAGGCATTTAATCTCTGTATGTTGTGCACTCTATACTTTATTTCTACTTTAAAACTACTCTTGTTTAATTGTCCCAATTTAAATAATTTCACTCCTACTTGAATCAAATTATAGTTGTTTCTCAAATATTATATTTCAAGTGATAGTATGGAGTTACCCTTTTCCTTTCCTTCTAGTAATTATCAGCCCACTTACACCTTTTTTTGATTTCATTTTTGCATTATGGCATTTTTGATATCTTTTATGTCTTAAAGCATTCCATGTGTCACTATGTGTTATGATTACCTTCCCGTGATTTGCCTTGAAATTAAAATTAATATTTGTATTTTCATTGATTGAAACTTATCTTATTGGGAATATTTTTAGCATTGCCTCACCATTACTCTTGCTTAAGATGTTACATATTTCTTAGTAAGGTGACATTATTTAATGATCTTAATTTATTTTTTAATTCCATTCTCTCTTTTTGATAGAATTTTCATGCAATGCATTTGGTCTCTTCAAAGCTAAATCAATTTTTAAAAAACCATTAAACTTTCCAAACATTATTGTGCAACCTGTATTTGATTTTTTCCAATATAAAAATTTTAAATGGGCCAATAATTTGATAATCATGTTCAAACAACTCTTTTTTGTCCTTTTTTAAAAATCACTCTATCATTGTTTTTGGTTTTTAATCCCTCTCATGCACATTTCTTAAGTTTATTGGTGATTATTTTTTGCATTTTTTGATTTCTGGGTTAGTGTGAGATTTTATGACACAATGACTCAATTTTTTCCCAAATTTAAACTTACCTCAACCAATTACCACTTGTTTAAATCACATTTTTAATGTAGTTTCACCTTTAAACACTTAGTGCATATCATACAAGTCAAGGAAACCAAACTTTATGAAAACACATATGCCAAAATTCAAGAAAAATAGCAAGAAGAAAATGAAGAGGACTTAGGTTTTATTGGCATGGCTATGACCCCTAAATTTCATGTGCACATTGATGGTTGTTCTCTTGAATTTTTTTCCTAGTTTAAACTTAAAACTATTTATGATGTTGTGAATGAATCTTGAAAAATTCAATTTTAAGATTAACTTTTAGATTTAAGGTATAATGATTTTAAAATAATAGATAACTTTTGAAAAAGTTTCATTCTTTTCATTCTCAATTGACAAATGTAGGTGTTAAAATTTTAGACTTGAATTTAGTTCATATTGTCATGAAAAAAGGCTTACCTAGACCTTTTAAACAATTTATTGAGACCTATTATTCTGACATAAGTTGTTCCATTGATGTTTGATTTATTTTGTAGTTTTTGCATCAAAAAAATAAAAATACTTCAATTTGGTAGTCTTAAAGCAAATTAACATGCATTTGTGCCTTAATACCAAAAAAATAATGAAAAATATCATGTTAATTCTAAAAACACAAACAACAAAAAATAATAAAAATATAATTCAAAACTTAAGAAAAAGTTAGAATGTAAATATTGTGATAAAAACACTCATGATGAAGATCATTGCTTTCACAATAAATGAGCCATTAAAAATGGTAATCTTACAGTATAAAATGATGTTAGTACTAGTAATATGACTCAAAAATAACAAAAGTTTAATAATTTATGTTTTTTTGTCCTTCCCTTATTTAATGGATTGTTGATTATGGTGCTACTCAAAATATGACATTTAATGTTGATTTATTTACTTATTTAGAACCAAATCATTCTAAAAATCATTTGAGTCTTGAAAATCATGTTTCTTTCAATGTCAAATCCATAGGAAATGTTCAAATCCCTAATGGTGAATTACATGGTACTTTATTTGTTCCCAATTTAAATTTCAATTTAATTTTAATTCCTCATTCATGCAAAAATTATTATAAAGTAAAATTATGTAAAAATACTTGTTATGTTAAATTAGGCAAGAAATATTTTAATGTATTTACCACCACCATTCTATATAATGATAATTTTTTTAAGTTTATTAAATTGTCTCCTTCCTCTTCTACACATGTTTTTCTTGTTTCTATTGATGGTAGTTTATGGAATGAATTATTAGGACCTATCAATAAAAAAAGCATTGCGCTTATGAATAAACTCAATACGGTAAATGGTTTTCCAAAAATTCCTCCTACTTATTATAGGATAGATGCAGAGTAATGTGGGGCCAAAAGGGGAGGCTTAAAGTGCAAGTTTATTTTTTAAAAATAATAGTAATCTAAACGTGGATCAACTTTAAGAGACACTTATAGATAAATATTTTTATATTAACATATGAAAATTAATTGTTGAATTTTTTATTTTGTTTCTAAATATATAATTTTTTAAAATACATAAATGAAAAATTACTAGAAAATTATGAATTTCTTATAATGGCATATTAATTTTTGTGAAAAAATAAGTAGAATACATGTGTACGAACACACTTTTTTTAGATAGGTACAGGGTTTATATTAGGGCCCCGAACCCAAAAATAAAAGAGTTACAATAAATCACCTGCAGGCACAAAGCTGATACCAGAAAGACCAATAACTGCCAATAACAACCAACCATCAAAAAGGCCTTGACAAAAAAAGGGTGAACCATAGAAACCATCAACAAAAAAACCCAAAAAATCCAACAATAGAAAAGACCAATAAGACCAGAGATAAAAAGTGGACCAGAATCTACAATTAAGGCCAAAATGAACCTCATCATCTATCTTCCAAGAAGATGATTTCCTATCCACTACAAGATTTCTCCTTCACTATATCCACAACCTCACACTTCACTAGTTTCTTCAAGGATTTTATTCCAGAAGTAGATGCCAATGAGGGATTGGTGCCTATAGGGGTGTCTGACCCAAACTCCTCAACTACAGATTTACTATACCAAAGAGGCATAACAACCTATCCCCTAAGAAACTATTTTACCAATTTATTTATCCCCTCCACATGCCTTTATTCATGATGGCATGCCCTCAGCTATGCTATTTTTAGAATTTGGATCTAAATCTATGTCATTAGGGGTGAGGAAATATTCTTCCCTTCCTTTGAATTAGGTGAATTGACCTTCTTTTTCAAATCTTTGACAAACCTTAAAAGGACCATGAACCATGTCTTAAGTGCCTTGAACACTGTAGCTGGGACCACACCCAAACCATCCCTTCCTCATAATGCTAACTTTGGAAGTGGAGATAAATCATATAACAAAATCTTCTTCACTAACCCAATGCAAAATTTTGGGTGCACATAAAACTCCACCACCCATGCAGCGACCTCTAAATATAAAACTAGAAACATTAGGTTGGATGTAAAAACCACCATAATCTCAAATTTTAACCTGCTATGAACTCCCTTCACCATAAAATCCTAATCAAGAACGTTTGAGATAGCACCAAACACTTATTTAGTTGGTAGCCAAAAAACATGTTTGAGATGGGCTAATAAAATTCGGCCATCAAAGGCCATCTCATGCACTACACTACCACCATAAACATAAGAAATCACCAAAGGCAATCTCAATTATGTTATCCATTCATAGCACTATTGACCTCAACCTCCACAAATAGTAAGGGGCATATGGTAGGCTGATATTTTTCCCAAACAGTTACAAAGCTAAGAAAGAAAAAACATAATGAGGCGTGAGGGAAGCCTTAAGACTCCCTCATGCCTCAAGTTGCCTCTTATCCTTTCAATAATAACCATCTATCATTATAAATGCAAATCCTACAAACTGATCATCACATCAAATAATTTTTTTTTTTTGAAATGATGGTGAAAGAAAGGCCATCAAACAAGATTTATCTGATGCAAAAACTACAAAGAATAGACCCCTAATAAATTAGCTATGATTTTTTGAAAGTAATTTGTAAACAAAGCTATAAAAAAGGAGAAACAAAGATAGAAATTATCTAAATTTGATCAAAGATATAGATGGGAAGTCTTCCCAAGCATCTCTCACATTATCCATTTGACATACTTTCGCTTGATCTATGCCATAATTCGCTAAGAAATTTGCAACTAAATTAGCCTCCTAGAAGTAGTGATTACAATCAACCGATGAAAAGGCCTCCAAATTCCTCTATGTGATATTCAAGATATTCTCTAAATTCTAGGAGCATGCCTCATTTTTTAAAGATGAAATGACAAATTGAGAATCATCTTTTATGATCAACTTTAAAATAGCACACTTTTTTAATTAAATGAATGATTTTTTATGAAATTCCATATATGAATAAAGAAAATGTTAAAGATTATTGAGATTTTATTTTTATTTTTTAAATATATATAGTGCTTTTAAAATAATTTTACAGGTCAAGAAAGCTAGAAAATTGAAACAGTAAGTGTATGAACATAACTTTTTAACCTTAACTTCATGAGAATCTTTTTTTTAAAAGAATTTCCAATGATGTATAGATAGTTGAGATATAATTTTTTTAAAAAAATATATTAATGGTTAAAATTTTATTAAACTATTTGTAAGGATATATGCATGAACCATAATAAGGTATGTTAAGTAGAAATTAATAAATAATTAAAAATTTTGATTTAACATTTAAAAAAATTAAATACTCAAAAACTATGTTCTCTACCATATAAAATTTTGTACACACACACACACACACACACACACACATCTCCCTACTCAAATATGTTGGTGAAGATAAAAAACACATAGATTTAATAAAAGTCATGTTGGTTGATCCATGGTAGGTTTTAGGTTAGGTTTAAACCCCCCAAGCCTAAACCTAGTTTAATTTTGGAGGAAAACTAAAAAATGTCAAAATAACATTCTTAAAAGGGTGTACACCCTTTTTTAAATGCCACATGCCCTTTTTCAAATAGTACACACCATTTTTGAAATTGTTTTTCAAAGATCTTACACCTTGCCAATGGGTGTGTACCCTTTTTTAAATGTCATGCACCCTTCTAGAAAGGATGTATGCCCTTTAGGGTTTGGAATGTCCATTTAAATTTTAGTTCATTTTTTATTTCACAAAGGGCATACACCCATTTAAAAAAAATTCTCACCCTTAGTAAGCAATGAAAAGGTTTTTTTTTAAATGGCCCACTTTTCATCACCCAACTTTGTGCATTCACCCTCTATTTGTAGTGGATGTATGGCTAGTAAAATTTAAAGAGAATATTTTCCCAAAAATAAATCTTGGTGTGCAACCAAACAAATCCATTTAATTCATTGTGATGTTTTTGGTGTGATGTAAACTATTATTAATTTTGCAAAATATGCCATGATTTTTTTGATGATTTCACTAGGTGAATTTGGATTTATTATTTGAAAAGTAAAGATCAAGTATTAGATACTTTCACTAAATTTCATGCATTTGTTGAAAAATAATTTGGTTGTTATTTATGTATTTTATTAACTGATAATGATATTTAATATGTTAATAATGTTTTTCTTTAATATTATAAGCAACATGGTATTAAACATGAAAATATTATTTTTTACACACCTGATCAAAATGGCGTTACCAAACATACACCTAAGACTATCATTGAAATGGATAGGTGTATGTTTTATGTTAAAAATACACATTATAAATTTTATGAAGAAGATATGAATTGTATTTTTTATCTCATTCATAAGAATCCCACTAAATTTGGATTAAGCATTACCCCTAAATAAGCTTGGAGTGGCCTAAAACCTAATTTATAGCATTTACATGTTTTTAGTCGGGATGCATTTGTTCATATTATTAAAGATAAATGTAAGAAATCAGATTCAAAATAAAAAAAATATTTGTTGGTTATGATGTAAAATATAAGGTTTATAGATTTTATGATCCTGAAACTGATAAAATACATATTAAAAGAAACATTGAAATTGTAAAATATGGTGTACTTGATTGTGCTACTACTTCAAAATCTCTTGTGTTATTTCTTATTCTTTTCATTTTTGTTCAATTGATGATCAAACTAATGTTTTTCATAGTGATGTTGTTAATCCTAGTTTTCCTCTTGTCTTGTTCCACCTAAACCTATGCCTAAGTGGGAAAAGATAACTATAGATGAATCAGGTGTTGATGTAGATCTTAATGATAGTCAAATAAATGGAAACAATTTTTTAAATATTCTTTTGTGTCTAAACTAATAAAAAATAATGACCCACAAAATATTAAACAAGTTCAAGGTCACCCTCATCGTAAAAGTCTATGAAATATGACTACAAATCTTTAATGTCTAATCACACTTTGGACTTAGGCCCTCTCCCCAGAGATCATAATTTGGTGAGTTGTAAATGGTTATTGAAAACTATTTTCTATTATCATAATCAAGTGGAAAATACAAAGCTAGATTATTTTATAGAGTTTTTTTATCAAGCTGAAGGAATTGGTTATAGTGAAACTTTTTCTCTCGTAGCTAAGATGCCCATAATTAAATTTGTTTTAGCTCGAGTTGCTCACAGGAATTAGTTTGTTTTGTCAAATGGATGTTAAGATTGATTTTTTGAAAGGTGATTTGAATGAATAAATTTATATATGTCAAAATTAGAGTTTTTTTAAGAAAGGTTTAATGATCATCTTGTTTAATAATTAAATAAAGCTATTTATGGTTTGAAACAATCACCTAGAGAATGGTACTCCAAAATATATCAATTTTTTATAGCTCTAGGATTTAGTCATAGCTCCATTGATCATAATATTTTTTTTACACAATCCTAATGGTAGATTTATCATAGTTTTATATGTTGATGATTTGATAATTACTGGTAGTAATAGATCATTGATTTCTTTCACTAAAAATGTTTTAAAGAGAACCCTTGAAATGACAAATTTAGGTATTTTACATTATTTATTAGGCATTCAAGTTTGGAAAGAAAAATATAGAATTTCCATTTATCAATAAAAATATCAATATGACTTGTTAGCTAAATTTAATATGTTGGATATCAAACCCACTACTACCCCTTGTGAACTTGGTATGTAATTACTTGATTACATGGAAACTAAAAATGTTGTTCCTACTTTATATAAGAAATTAGTTTCAAGTTTGAATTATCTAACTCATACTCATCCTAGATTTTTTTTTTCATGGATTGGTTTCTCATTTTATGTCAAAAGCTAAATATACTCATATTAAAGTTACTAAAATAATTCTTCATTATATTATAGGTAATATAACTCTTGGCATCGAGTGTACCTTGAATATCACTTTTTCTTTGGTGAGTTTTTCAATTCCAATTGGGATGGTGATCCAAATGATCATAGATCCACAAGTGGATATTTTTTCGTTAGGATTTAGCATGATTTCATGTAACAGTAAGAATCAAAGTATTGTATCATTGTGTTCCATTGAATCTAAGTATAAAACCTGTAATCATGTTGCCAAAAAATCCATTTGGCTTAGAACACTTCTTCTAGATTTGGGAATCACTCAAACTTTTCCTAATCCAATTATTTGTGATAATCAAAATGTCATTACTTTAGCAAAAAAATTGGTTATCTATTCAAGTTCCAAGCACATAGAGTGTCAACATCACTTTTAGCATGAACTTGTTAAAGACAATCATTTTTTTGTCTTTCTGTACTACTCAAGAGCAAGTGACTGATATTCTCACTAAGCCATTATGTAAATAAAAAATTGTAATCTATTGTAATATTTTGGGATTGAAGGAAGTTTTAGTCAAGGGGGAGTGTTAAGTAATGATTCCTCCCATACTTGTTTTTTTGTAAACTCCATATAAATTTTAATAGGGAGTGTTAATATTACCCTTTATTTGGGTTAATCTTTTTATCCTAAATTTATAATTGTGTGTAGGTTTTGCATTTATGTGAATTTTTAATCACATAAATCCATATTTCCTAAGGTGTCACACCTATTTTATCCCTTTTAAATGGAATATTATAGTTTCGTGTCACACATACCTCCCTCCAAAGTTGGCACACACTTCCCCCTCAACTCATGTTGATTAGTGACATTTGGAACATACTAAGAAGGTGGTGTAAGGTCATGGTAAGATTATTTATAACTCTATCTTATATATTCACTCTATTTAAAGAGATCTCTCTTCCTATCTTCTATACTTGAATTCCATTCATCTTATCTATTATATTTTCTTTTACTAATAGTTTAATTATAGAATATTGGTTCAAAAAGCCTTCTTAACACACATGCATTTTTTTTTTTTTTTGTTTTGTTTTCCCGCTTCAAAACTTGTGTCTCAAATTTTAGGTGTGGATTACTTGAGGTAGCATTTTTCCTTTATTAATTCATTATTTTATGCTTTTAATATTTATTTTAATTATCTTGGCATAATTTTCTTCAAATATAAACCTCAAAGTGGGGGAATAATAGTATTATAAAATGGCCATGTGGCCTTTATTTCATGTTAATTAGTGTAAATTTTACACATTTGTTTGTCTTCAATAAATAAATAAATAAATATTGGTAGTCTTTTAGACTTATAAAGGTTGAAACCTACTTCTTGCATCCTAAGAACATCTTACATTATTTATTTACATCCCCTTGATCCCACTATCTAGGTTGTATATTATGATCCTAATAGTCTATCTAAATAGAAGTGTATGGTCAAGATAGTGTTTTAACTTCTCCCCTTCGACCAATTTATCTCACTTCCTATTTTACCACCTTCCCATTTCTATCCATTTGAAGTTTGAATTAGCCAAATTTTATGATATTTGAATTCAAAATCATCTATAAATAGATAAGTGTAGGTGAAAAAATAATAGTGTGTCATACATTTTTGGATATTGAGACCATGAATAGTAAATTTTTTAAGACAAGAAAAAAATATTTTGTTTGTTTGAAAATTATTAAACCATATATATTTTGTCATATATATACAAAGACATGACACATCTCTATTATTCAAAACATTTCAAACTTTGTAAATTATTTTTGAGCTTTTATTTTTTAACTTATATTTGAAAGATTTTTTTAGTCCTTAAGGTGAACATGCTATTATTATTTAACTCATTTTGTAACTCATTTTGGGACACACAAGAATTATAAATTATTCTTTAGCTAACACCTACTATGGCTAAATTTGGGCTCAAATTTTGAAGTTATTTATTTTATGTTGTTTAGTATTTTTCAACATATTTATTTCCCACCTAAATCCTTATAAATCAAAAAAATCCCATTGAACACGTGCCCTTAAATCCATTTTTTAACTTAACAATCTAAGGGGAAAATAATTTCATATTTTAGGTACACATGCTTATCACAATGTGAGATGTGAGGGAATAAAACAAAGGTTGAAACTAAGAGAACAAATCTAATAAGTTAGTTTTCAATTTTGAGCATTTTTTTCAGGTTTAAAGTTTGGTCTAAACATCATTTGGAATGGAATATACAATCAAGATAGCTATTTTCAACCAGCTCCAAATTTATAAGTTACTCTTATACTTAACTTATTACTATTGCATTTATCAATTACACTAAAAGGTGTTCCTAAATGGTAGGTGCACAAATTTGGGGTATAATTTCATCGACATTTTCCATAATGCAATCATGTTATTTAAGTTATGGTTTGATAAATACTGAGCCATAACACGATCATGTTAATATATAACGTGATAGTGTTATTGTAAAAATAATAATGTGATTATGTTACTATTGTTTTTTACATTAAAGCATGTGAACATATACATAGAGAAAATCTTGGTTAATAGATCATACAATTGCATTATTATGAAAATAATAACATGATCACATTCCTATTATTTTTCACATAAAAGCATGTAGACATGCACATGAAGATAATATTAGAAGTATAATTTTACATTTATATTGTTACATTTATTTCCTTATACTTTAAATTTATTTTACTAAATATAATAAATTAGGTTCACTCTATATCTGATAGATTTGGGCTCATAGCTACACACCTTACGATGTATAAAATAGTTTTTTTAAATATTATTTGTTCAATAATTAGGAATTTTTAGGGTCTAAGTGTTGAACCTAGGGATTTCAAGGCTTAATTTTTGTAGTTGATGTCTATTTTTAGAAAACATATAGTCATTTTTTATGTTTCTGTGCCTTTTGAATTGATTCATAGCATTTTTAGGAGTCCTAAGTTTGTCAAAACTTTAGTATATAAGCCACTCAATTTTAAATTAATTAAAAGTGGTGTGATTGGGTTAATATAGGTCACATTTATGACCTACACACATCAAATGACCACTTTATGTTAATTTCAGTTATTTATCATCCCTCCCTCATCTTTGGTCACTTCCTACTCATGCCTCATCACTCCTAATCATTATCTCAACATTTCTCATTATCCCTAATCACTCCTTCATTGACCCTCACTATCCTTAGACATCTCTAATTACTCCCTCATCATCCCTCATTACTCCCTCATTTACCCTCACTATCCCTCATCATTCCTAACCACTCACTCCCCATCCCTCATCATCTATTATCCCTCCCTCATTGACCCTCACCATCCCTCATCATATTTAATCACTCCCTCATCATTCCAAATCACTCCCTCATTGGCTCTCACCATCCATAATCATCCCTAATAACTCTCTCATCATCCCTAATCATTGCTTCATCATCCCTAATCACTCCCTTATTGACTCTCACCATTCCTTATCATTTATAATCATTCACTCATTATCCTTAATCACTTCCTTATTTAATTTCATCATCACTCACCATCCATAATCAATTATTAATCATACCTCATCATCTTTAATCACTCCTTCCTCATCCCTCATTAACCCTCACCATCCCTCATCATCCTTAATTACTCCCTCATCCTCCCTAATCACTCCCTCATTAACACTTACCATCCCTCACCATCCTTATTTATTCCCTCATCATATCTTCCTCCTTGTCCCTCCTCATCCTTAATCACTCCATAAAATACCTTGATGGTGTTGTTTTGTTTACATTTAACAATTATAGGAGATAAAAGTGGAGATTTGAGTGCTAGCATAAAATATAAGACACAGTGATCAATATGATGTGGAAGCAAATTTGAAACATAAATATTTAGCACATATGAAAAAATATGGGCCTATTAGAAATTATCTAATTCAAAATTGAAAATTTTATTGAAAAAGAGAAGCAAGTAAAACAACCATAACACCAAAAATGGGTAGTAAATATGAGGATCATAAAGCTATGTGATTTCTAGAAACCAATCAATTTTTTTCCATATGAGGACATTTTATAATCCAAATAATTACATTAAAGGCCTTATATTTGTATGTTTATTATTGAATCATCATACTAGAGAGTGGAAAATAATTATCAAATGATTAGAACAAGTAGTCCAAGATTGTAAATTGGTGTTTAATTCATAACTTTAATATTCAATCCAAGGAAGAGTGTCACACTGTGAGCTCTATACTTGCACATATCAAGAAGTGGGTACAAGTTATATAACACTATAAAAAGGTAATTAGATAATATATTATGAATCTAATTATGTGTTTAGTACTAAAAATATCTATACTTCCTTAAATAAGAAATTAAATTAATTAGAAATATTTTTTCATTAACAAATGTAGATCAATTGTGAACCAATACACTTCATCATTTTCATTAACAAATGTAGATCAATTGTGAACCAATACACTTCATCATTTACAATGGAAGTCAAAAGAATTTAATTTCTCCTAAATCATTTTTTCAAAAATTGAAATCAAAATTGATAAATCATCCATAACCATACACTAGTGTATGGTTTAGTGTAGGCCTTGATAAATGGATCACGTAGCAATGTCATTTGGTAAACAAAATCAAACTTTTTATAGATGCAATCCTTTGTGACATCTCACCATTAAAGGTGTGTGATTTTTTACATATGTTAGACCATATATTTACCATTGACATGTATTTTATGAATTAAATCCTTTAAATTTTGTGATAGATTGTCATGATCTAAAATACCATATATCTTAGTTAGTTTATAAGCTTTCAATCATTAGTGCCAAGAACTGCAAGAATCTTATTAGTTCTATTAAGAAGTTTACTATTGATAGTAAGAATTAAATGTAATATCATCCTTATGAAAATATATCATGGTGTGATTTATCCAAAAATAAAAAAGATAAAATAATTGAACCATAAACTAGATGAATATAAGGATATATTTCAGCTACCTAAATAATTTTTTATGTACTTTACACTAAACAATACTATTGATTTGATCCCTTAACTACCTCTACCTCAAACTTCTTTATACAAAATATCATTTTTATAGAATTAATAGATAAGGTGGTAGATACATGAAATCATAGATAATGGACACATCATGCCCAAAAAAATTCTTACAAAAGCCCAATTATGCTTGTGCCAAAGTTGGGAATAAATTAAAAAAATCTAAAAAAGATTAAAGTGAAGGACTATTATCCTCATCTAAATATTAAGGAATTTTTATTCCATATCCATGGTGTAGAAGGCTTTTCCAAAATTGATCTCAAGTTTTGGTATCATCATATTCATGTTGAACCTCTAGACATTTAGAATATTAGTCTTAAAAATAAAGGAAGGATTCATTAACTAGTTGGTTATGCATTTTAGGTTAACTCATGTAGAGAATTAATTTATTAAGATGTTTAATGACATCCTTGGGACCTTTACCTATGTCATTTTTTAATCTACTTTGATGACATATTAATCTTTAGAAAACATGGGATAAACATCTACACCATGTTGAACTAGTGTTTCACATTTTGTAGAAACACATTTTTATGATAATATGAATGAATTTTTATTTTTCATCTAAGATATAAAATATTTGGAATACATTATACACATAAGGAGTGCATGTGGGATCCTAATGAAGATTAAATTCATATAGGAATGGTAAATACTAAAAAAAATTGCATTTGATTCAAATCTTCTCATAGTTAGAAAATTGGATAAGAGATTTGTGTTTAATTTTTATCCTTTGAACCAAGATACCAAAGGTGGAACCAAATAAAGTTTCATCTAGTCAGATACACAAAAAATATAATTCAATGAACTAAAATTTAGACTTTATTTTGTGTTATTACTTATTTTACTTGACTATAAATTTGGAAGACATCCAATTCATTTAGTAATAAAATTGACTATCACAAATGGGTACTGACAACACAAGTCCTAGAAAAGATTTAATTTCTATTATAATGGATTAAACAACATATGATTAGAATCAAAGATATTTTTATAGTATATACTTATGATAGATGATGAAGGAGTGATTAGGGATGATGAAGGATGGTGAGGGTAAATCATTGAGTGATGAGGGATGGTGAGGGTCAATCAAGGAGTGATTAGCAATGATGAGAAATAAGGAAAGAATTATTAGGAATTATGAGGGATGAAGAGTGATTAGGGATGTTAAGGGATGGTGATAGTCAATGAAGGAGTGGTTAGGGATGATAAGCCTGAGTGATTAAAGATGATGAGAGATAATTAAGTTTAATGAGGGATTGATTAGGGATGAGGAGGGATGAAAAGGGAGTGGATAGGGACTATGATAAATGGCAAGGAAATGATTATGGATGATAAGGGATGAGGAATATTGTTTAGGGATGAGGAGCGAGTGATTAGGGATGATGAAGGATAGTGAGGGTCAATGAAGGAGTGATTATAGATATAAGGAAGTGATTAAATATGACTAGGGATAATGAGGGTCAATGATAGAGTGATTAGGAGTGATTAAGAATGATGAGAGAGTGATTAGGGGTAATAAAAGATGAGTAGGAAGTGATCAGGGATGAGGGAGAGATGATGAACAAGTGAAATTAACATAAATTGGTTGTTTGATGTGTGAAATTCATCAATGTGGCCTATACTACCCCAATCACACCACTTTAGATCATGTTCAAATAGAGTAGTTTTCAAACTTAAATCTTGAAAAACCTAAGACTCCTAAAAATGCCAAGAATCAATCCAGAAGGCATAAAAAACTAAAAATGATTATATGTTTACCAAAAATGGATATTAATTGTAAAATTTATGTACTGAAATCCCTAGGTTTAATATTTAGACCTTGGAAATGCCTAATTAATGACTAAATTATATTTTGAAAAACTATTTTCCACATCATAAGGTGTGCAACTATGAGACCAACTCTATCAAATGTAAAGTGTCTCTAATTTCTTATATTTACTAAAATTTATAGATATTTAGAGAATTAAATATAAGCTTCAGGTCAATATTGGCTTCATGTGAATGTTCATATGCTTTTATGTGAAAATAGAATTAATGCAATCATATTATTATTTTTATAATAACATAATCATGTTATCTATTAACACAATCATGTTACTATTTGAATTTGAATTCAAACACCATGATTTTTAGATCTAGAATGGCTTGGATTCCTGAGCCAAAGGCTTTGACTTGTCAATTTGTGTTTCATTGATCCAAGTGAAAAACATTTATGTGGTCACAAACTAGGCCTAATTCTACACATTATAAAAACTAGTTTTCATTTTTTTGAGGTAGTTAGGTGCATCGCATGAGAAGCTATCCATTTTATTTTATCAATTTTTAAGATCTATTTACTTCAAAAATTCATTATAAAAAATGTATTCATTTAATAAATATTAAAAATATAGGTCATAAATTATAATATCTCATCTAAATTTTCATTGAAGTGTTTTAAGTAATATTAAATGCTACTAAAAAAATAGTGCACTGCACGACCATCTATCTACTTTATTTTCTTGAAGAAATTAGAGTTCCTCTTAAAATTTTAGATATTTAACCTAGTTATACTTCAAGATTTAAAAAAATAGTGTTTTTGAAAATAGACTTGAAATGCTACATTTTATGTTCTTATACCATCTTAAAATTTGGAGTGTAGATATCTCAAATTATCTACAAAAGTTCAAATTTTTAAAATTTTAGGAATATCATGTCCACAGATAGGCATTTTTTTATTCCCTAACTTTGTGCACTTACCCTATAGTGGTATTTGGTATGGTATAAGATTTTAATGTCTGTGGGTGTGTTTAATTTTAATGGTTGATGTAATAAACTAAAATTCAACCAATAATTTTTTTATTTAAAACTACATATAAAGTTTGAAAAAAAAAGAAAATAAATGTAAATTGTACTATTAATAATATTAGATCTAAGAAGCATAAACAAGTTGGAAATTTTATAACTTTTTATTGCAAGAGTCATCTAGCAGGCATTCACAAGACAACTAGTGTTAGAGGAGGCAAAATCACAATCATAGTCACATTTCAGTAATTAACAAAATGAATCAGAGATTAATGTGGTATCAAAGATAATTGGTATGGATACACACTTCATTTGATCTTATATATATTTAATTTTTATACCTATGAAAATACAAATCATATCAATACTTATAGTTGAAATATTAAATATAATTAGCTTCTTGGAATTCTATATCCTGATTCTAAAAATCCAAAATAATCTCACACAAACATGAAGAGAACAATTGTCATGTAGAAAACCCAAATTCATATATATAGGAACCTCAAAACTATAAAATACCCATGCCATTCCAATCGACATCCCTCTATGCTTACAAAGGTCATGACACAACAAAATGTAGACAGACCCTTGAACTCATAAATTTGGTGTCATTTTAAGACAAGTTTGATGTACTCATGTATCAGATAACTTATCTAAGCTTAGTGATGGAATTATTTCTACATAGGCAACTAGAAAAGATAAGTAATTCTTAAAATTTTGATAGCTCCCACAAGTAAAATGACATAAAAATGGCTTGATGAGGTCAAATAAGAGTGATAACTTAGCGAGTGTTAATCTGATGATACTAAGAATTCATTGAATTCTACTTTTAAGAGTGACATGTTAAGGGTTACAATAATTTGAATTTTTTCTTACAATATATATATATATATATATATATACCTACAATAATTTTTTATGTAAGTTTGAAAATTGTGAAGTGAAAACAAGATGTTAAGGAAAGGTGTATGGAAAAAATGTATTTCTTTACTAAATATATACCTACAATAATTTTTTATTTAAGTTAGTTTGAAAATTGTGAAGTGAAAACAAGATGTTAAGGAAAGGTATATTGAAAAAATGTATTACTTTACTAAAAATCCTTCATCTCTTTATTAATTTACTTTATAAGTAATTATATTGAATTTTTAAAATAAATAAATTTATTTACATTTTATTATAAATATGATAAATTGAAAATACAAACCCAAAATAAAATAATGTAATTTAAAATTAAAAAATACAAATTTGAAGAATTTTTTTCAACATTCATCAATTTATTGTTGACATGTTAAGGGTTATGATAATTTGAATTTTTTCTTACAATCTATATATACCTACAATAATTTTTGATGTAAGTTAGTTTGAAAATTGTGAAGTGAAAACAAGATGTTAAGGAAAGGTGTATGGAAAAAATGTATTACTTTACTAAAAATCCTTCATCTCTTTATTAATTTACTTTATAATTAATTATATTGAATTTTTAAAATAAATAAATTTATTTACATTTTATTATAAATATGATAAATTGCAAATACAAACTCAAAATAAAATAATGTAATTTAAAATTAACAAATACAAATTTGAAGAATTTTCTTCAACATTCATCAGTTGATTGTCAGAGAAGACTTTCAAAATCACTTTTAATTTTAATATCAAGTTTTATGGATCACCACAACAACAAACAAACAAATATTTATGAACTTAAAGCACAAAGTTTAATAATTATTTTCCAAACATGCATTTTTGTTTGTATTTTTTGTGTGACATTCTCTTTCAATTCCAGCTTCAGGTGATGTTTTTAATATGATAAACACCCTCAATTCATTATTTTTAAAGTAAAATAGTATTAACAATTAATTAATAAATTTTTTAATAATATTTTTTAAATGTAATTTTTTATATTTAATATAATATAATGATTCAACATATTTTTTATTGTTAAATAAATATATAATTTTAAGTTTAGTAACTTAGTTTTGTTTTAGTAAATATTTATATTATAAAAGGTTTTATTTTATTTTGTTTAGTTTTAATAGGTAACCAAATTTAATTATTGACTCTATTATAGAAATATGAATATATTTAAGATGATGCATTAAAATAAGACTAAAAATATGTCAAGTATTTTATTTTTATTATAAGACAATTATGTGTTTAGTTTTAATATTGTAATAATTTTATCATGTTCATATATTTTTTTCTTTAGTGAACAAGGTGTTTTTATATATTGTGAAATATCTTGAATTTTTTTTAATACAGTTATATAAATAGGGCAAGGCTTTATGAATATTAAAAACATTACTTCCTAAAATCAATCAAATTCATTGTTAATATAAATAGAGTTTTATCATATTATATTTGTATAATAAGGTTTTTTAGACTTCATAGTTTAATGGTTTTTCACTATAAACATAGACATTACATTGATTTATTATATAATTAATAATACTAATATTAAATTAGTATACATATCTTAGATTATTTTATGTAAAATATATTGAGATATATCATTCTAAAGACTTTTATATTATATTTATGACATGAGTGAAATATGTGCTTCAAGAATGATATTTGTTTACATTTTTTACCTAAATTTATTTAAGATATATATACTAGTATATATTTTATATGGATTATAATTCTCAAAAATTAATTAAATTGTTATTTTTATTTTAATATTTTAACTTCCACAAAATAAAATAAAAAGAATTCAATAATCTTTCTTAAGGGTAGTTAAAAAAACCTTACCTCTAATTAGATATAGAGGAAAGCTTTACAAAGTTAAAGTTGGGAGGAGTTAATAGAAGCCCCTTACTTAACAAAAATTGAATTTAAAAGTCACAATACATAGAATCAAATTTAAAAAAAGTGTATTTAACCTATCAAACATCTGAATAAGTAAAAATATTTTTTTACATTTAAAAAGGGATAAATTTTATTTTAAACTAGAGGAAGAAAAGCAAAATATGCTTTTAGGTTTGCATTGTACTTAAATTTAGGGAAGGCCCGTGTTATTTAGCACTTGACTAAAGTGGGAATTATAAAATTCTAATTTATCTCATGTACTACTAACTATTTTTTTTATTCCTCATACGGTTTTTCAAGTCTCACTCATGTAATATGAAAATTAGATATTGTTACCTACAATACCTCCTAATGTGATTTTTTTGAGTTCAACATGATATCTATAATAATTCCTTATAAGGGATATATTCCTCCTTCTAGATAAAAGAGTCTCATTATGGTTTATTGTGTTGATAGGTTGTTCCAAACACCAACTCAGGGTTGGATGGTTGCCTGTCCAACCTATCCTGAAATGAGGCCCGTACGGTCTCTCCAAAGTCTGTTATTACTGAGTCACAACATACTAGGTGACCTAGTTGGTCTATTTTTTTAAATTTAAGTTGCCTTTTCTAGTTTGAAATACTAAACTTGCTTTCAAGCATTTTTCTTTTCTTATACATGGTTTAGAGTTAAATGCATATGTTTATTATTTTTGTAATCGATGTGGATTCTAGTCTAGTTTATAAAATGATAAAACATGCATTATTTTGCCCAATTTAATTAGCATTTTCATATTTTGATTAACAAAAAAGTGGTTGATTTTAACATTTTTAAATGCATTTAAACATTTAAAAATGTGATAATGAGATGGCAATGAAATAGAACAAGCAATTGAGATAAATGTGCATAAATAGATTACGTTTAGAAACTAATCTAACCCTAAATTAACTAAAAGATTAAAAAATGACAAAATGAAATAGGAAAAAGAAGAAAAATCCTACTATAATGAATCCAAATCCATTTGTCATGAGTGTAAATGTCCACAAAATTAATCTCTCACCAGGGCAACATTGGCACAACCACCAATGTAGTTGATGCATATGTTTATTTTTTTTTTAAATTTAAGTGGCCTTTTCTAGTTTGAAATACTAAACTTACTTTCAAACATTTTTCTTTTCTTATACATGGTTTAGAGTTAAATGCATATGTTTATTATTTTTGTAATCGATGTTGATTCTAGTCTAGTTTATAAAATGATAAAACATGCATTATTTTGCCCAATTTAATTAGCATTTTCATATTTTGATCAACAAAAAAGTGGTTGATTTTAACATTTTTAAATTCATTTAAACATTTAAAAATGTGATAATGAGATGGCAATGAAATAGAACAAGCAATTGAGATAAATGTGCATAAATAGATTACATTTAGAAACTAATCTAACCCTAAATTAACTAAAAGATTAAAAAATGAAAAAATGAAATAGAAAAAAGAATAAAAATCCTACTATAATGAATCCAAATCCATTTGTCATGAGTGTAAATGTCCACAAAATTAATCTCTTGCCAGGGCAACATTGGCACAACCACCAATGTAGTCGATGCAAGAGTCTGAGGATTTGATGTAGGAACATCAAGTAAAACATTATTAATCTAATCATCATTGAGTATTTAGGTGATTTTTAAGTGTCTTTTGTCTCATAAAATCCCTTAGAAGGCATTTGAGTCTTTTTAAGAGTCTATAGGTGCCCTTATGTAGCCCTTCGGCATTTTCCCACCAAAATGGGCATTTTGAATATTTTGAATGTGTTAGTGTGTTTAGGAGTGTTTTGAGTAAATGACAAGAAGTGTCATGTTATCCAATGTTTTCATAAGGTATTAAATGAGTCTAGTTGGTCATAATAAGGTGTTATATATATATATATATATATATATATATATATATATATATATATATATATGTCATGAGGAAAATGATAAAGATTAAGAGTTTTGAATGTCCTTACCATGTCAAGGTAGTTTTCATAATATGTGGTTATCAAGAAAGAAGTTTCTCATGTATGTAGGAAGAATGAAATGAGTTTTGGTAAGTAAGAAGATGATAGATTTATTCAAAGAGTAAATTATAAGCTAGGAAAGAGTCACTAGAGTAGGAGGTTCAAGGTGGAAAGTAAGAAATGAGACAAAAAAGGAAGAGTTGGTGTTATCCATGAATGCCTAAGTAGGACATTAAACTATTTTATATATTCTCATAAATAATAAGTCTTTTTGTTGTATATTCTCATATTCAACATATTGTGAATATTTCTTGAAGTTTGAAAATGAATTGATGTGTTCTTGAGAGGTAATTGGTATGAATAGAACATGGTTGTGTTGTAGATAGAGAGGTGGTAGATAGGAAGAACAAAGATTCAATAGTAAGAGATATTATTTGTATGAAAGAATATTTTTATAAAAAACATTGAAGGTGTATTTAGTGTATAGAGTTATCATATTGCTATGATTTTCCATGAAAATTGATTAATAGCCTGAACAATCTCTATGTTCTTTATTTTTGAGTTGACAGTCACAGGAAAGAAAGGAAAAAGGTAAGTTTCATTATCCTAGGAAATTAGTCAACATACAAAAACATTTAGAAGAATTGCACCAAGGTAAGGCAGACTCTATAAATTGATCAAAAAGTATCAATAAACAATCCACTTTAAATTAGATCAATTGATAATCTCTCAGCCTGTAGACTATGTTGAAACCATTAAGTTTAGGCAAACTTATGTATCTTGATTTTCAACCAGTGAAAAAGCTTGATATTCATAGGAGAGTTAGTAAAACATGTTTATGGATTATCAAAATTGATGATAGGTTGATCAAAATTTTGTATAGAAAAATAAATAGAGTTGCAAGACTTTATAACCTATCAAACATAGTCAAAGAAGGATAGAATACAATCAAGATGGATATTGGATGTGTTAAAATCATGAATGAGAGAAAAAAATGGTTGGATTATCCATTTAGAAGTGGTGCATACCTTATTTGAGTCTTGGGAAGGTGTGAGAGTAATAAATATTCACTAAAATCAAATTAGAAGCCTTTTGGGCTTGTTACAAATTAGGAAACCCTAAATTAGGGTTTTAGTTCAGAAAGTTGAATGAAAAGTGTTTGAACCAGTGGAAAGGTCTAAAAATTGGTAAATTACTATAATCTAACATGGATCAAAATATTATGAAGTTTTTAGACCTATATGGACCTGTATTTATGGAATTTAGGTGACTATGTGCAAAAGAGGAGCAAAGAGACCTAATTAGGTTTGATCAAGGTCCTGAAAGGATATCTAGATGTTGAGAAGAAGTAAGGAAATTCATGAAAATGAGGTTAAGGATAGATGGTGTCAGAATATAGGTTTAGTTTTATAAAATAAGGTTGTACCTACCTATACCAAGAAAAAGGCCTAAAAAAGGCTAGTAAGGAATGAGAATAAGAATAAGAAGTGGTTAGTGATTTAAGCGTTGTGCTTAGAAGTTATGTGGTTTGGTTATGAGATCAAAGTGGGATAGAACAAGTAGGGAGATGATCCCAATATCTTTCATTGAATCTATATACACCCTAAATTGGTTAAGCAACCACACATATCATGTCTTTTCAAAGTCTTTTTCATAGGAGACTCTGACTCGAGAATATAAGCCTTGTTCACATTAGCCATGTCTTTAGTTTTACTTATCTTGGTCTTGTTTCTTACTTTTTTCACCTCTCTATTAGCTCAATCAATTGACCTATACCCCCAGACTTGGCCTATGTCAGTCCCACCTTATTTTTTTGAGTCCCAAATAATAGAATTCTATAGGACTATAGTGTTTGACACTCCTATGCTACTTGGTGTTGTTATCCAATGGTCATTTTTTATTTCTTAATAGGTTTTAAACCTTTCTTATCCCCTCCATTTATTTATGTTTACCTTTTTGATGTCAGCTAGTGTGAATAAGTATCCTAAATTTAAAATAAAGAGTCTCTTATATAAAGGACTTCACAAGGCATTTTATATCTAAAACTTACTACTTTGGCACAGTAAATAATTAAAATCAGTCAATAGAATAGCTCAACATTCTTTATCACACATAGATTTTCATGCTTGATCAAGGAAGGGCCTAGGTGAAAGTTCATTCTTACATCTACCATGTGCATTGATTATGAACATTCCATAAGGGAGAACTACATTTCATCTGAGACCCTAGCCTGAGAGCTAGTGTAGGGAGCGATTAGGGTAGTAGGGGTTCTAGATCGTGCGATCATACTTCTAACCTAGTTTTTCTCCCTTTTGATTTTGATATGTTTGTTATTTTGTGTGTGTAGATATACCTAAGTTTTGAAGATTAAAATAATTCTATGATAAATTTTATCCACATTCAACATCCAAAATTTCATACACAAGCTCACACAAGAACAACACAAAGAACCCAAAAAATTTAGGTCTCTATGACTAGTTTGGACAACAGCAACAAGAGTGTACAACAATGCTAGACACTAAAGTGTCCTATTTTTGGTTCATCTATCCTTTCATTGAATGAAATCTAGATCCAAATATTTGATATTTTCCCAGTCATGTACAATAGTTTTCAACCTTTGAAACAATTATCTCAGGCTATTTTTCCAGATAAGTTACTTCTCTTCCCTATGTAATTGATTTGATCAAATTGACATAAAATGTGTATTTTAATATATTTGATTGGATTTTACCCCTTAATCTAGACATTTTATTTTTTAGGAACTAAACCCTAGTTTCCAAAAAATAATAAAACATTTGGTGAGCCCAACTTACTTCAAACAAATTTCAAACCCTAGATACCCTTAGGGTTTTTCCTTCATATTTTTGTACAAAAATTCAATTTCAAATTTTTTGTTTTTATATAAATTTTTGTTCATTTATTTTATTCCAATTTATTTTAGAATTTAAATTATTTCAATAATCTTCTTAAATTCTAAAACCTCAACCCAAAACCCTAGATTTCCAAACTAGGTCCTCAAACCCCAAGCCTACCTTCCTTGCAATTTTTAGATGACAATTTTGGATTTTTTGCAAATTGTTTGGAGTGTCAAAAATATTTTCAAAATATATTTGTTAGTAGTTATTCTTGAATTTATTTTCATCATACTACTTTTACATATTATCTTTGGTGAAAGCAATAAAATGGCCACTAAGGCACTTCTTCCCTCTCATCCCATAGATCAATTTCTAAATTTTTCTCATAATTATGACAATGAATGGACAAATTTACAATATTGCACATCAGCAAAAAATTTGGAAAATTATTTTATTTACAATGAAGATAATTAATATTATTTTAATGAAGAATATGATGATACATATGAAAGTGATAGTGAAGAAAAAGTAGATGCATCTTCTTCTCTCAAACTTATCTCTTTTCTTCCCTCTTCTAAAGAAAATAATTTGATAAATGGGAAAGGTACTTTTCACCTCATTCTCTTATGAAAAATGCATTGAATGAAAAAATTAGTCATGCATTTTCAAGGGAATCTCTCATTGGTGATAACTTTCTTTTATCTTAACCTAATATCTCTCTCTTTTGCTACTTTTGTGTTCAAATTATAACAATATAAACACAATAGAACCAAATTGCCAATGCATAGTTCAAATGATCCATCTCATGTTTTTAACTCTACTTTATCATCTCAAATAGTGGAAAAAGAATTTTTAAATGATAACTCTCTTACTCTTACTTCTCATATTACAAATAAAAATAATGCATGCACTCTATTCAAAGATAACATAGATGCACATAGTATTCCAATTTCACATGAGAATTTATTACATATTAGAAAAGAAATAACATCTTATCTTACCCCTCTCACTATTGATGATGGAAGTGATAATGAGTATGATAGTGAACATGTAAATGAATATGAAAATGAGAATGAATCTAAACAAAACTCTGATTGTAATAATGCATGGAATAATGATGAATACTATACATATAGTGAAGAATAAAATACATCTCATGCTCCTAACTCTTCTCCCACTCCTCTCAAACATAAGGCATTACAAAATGTTGCTTCTACTTCTATGCATGATTCTATCTCAAATAATGCACATGTCAATAATAACATCACATCTTCTATTTAATTAAAATGTGATTCACTAATTACTAAAGATACCAATGAATCTCCCAAGCCACCCCCTACTATAGTAACACCTATTTCTCACTCTTCACCCAAAGAGAATGGTATCCCACATCCCTCTACTAAGGTCCAAGTTACCATTACTCCAAAGGTTTAAGTGAACACACCCCCTCTCTATGATCCAATTGCTAAATGTAGCATTCCCATTGCTAAAATAAATGATCAAATTCAATGTTTAAATGAACCACTTCAAGATGCTAATATAACATCCCAAGATATTATTTATTTAATGCATGAAGTTGGTGAATTACAACACCAAGTACATCATATTACTTTGGAAAACAAGGCTTATAAGTCTTGGATGGATGCCAATGATCTATATGGTAACCCTCTTTTGAAGACATTTGTCAAAGCTTCATTGCCTAACCATTTCTAGATACCATCATTGCCTCAATTTGATGGAACTGGAGATCCATTCATACATCTTCAATCCTTTCAAAAGGCTTTGCAATCCCATACAAGCCCTTTGATTCTACATAAGTTGTTCTAGAAGACACTAGTGGCTAGTGCACAGAATTGGATCTTTCATCTACTCCATGTTGTTTCCTTGCATACATATGATGATTTAGATGAGGTTTTTCTTAGATATTACATAACAAACATAGACCCTCATGTTACATATGAGAAAGTTGCCACATTTCATCATAATTCTTCAAAGCTAGTTAGTGATTATATCTTATGATTCAAGATGCACATGTTAAGATTGATCTATAAACCAACAAATTAAGAGATTCAACATATCTTTATTAAGGGGCTTCACTAACCCCTCCTAGAGCATATATTATATCAGACAAAGTTATCTTTTAGGGACTTATGCTATATAGTTTTAACCTTGGAAAGTAAATTAGGATTGATTGAGGTAGATTTCATTGATCACCTTATTCTAGATTTCACAACATTACATCCATCTATAGCTCTTAGCACTCAGCACTCAGCATCCACCATGTCCAAAACAACATAGGAGACCACAACCAGAAAAGTAAATAGTTAAGAATAGAGGGCTAGTTTCTAGAGCATGACCTACAATATGCACTATAGAGAATAATATTAAGGCTCCACTGTGGTTTGATTCAGAGTGGGATATCCCATATGTCATATTGTCATCACTAATAGATAGGAGGTTAATCACATTGTCTTATACTCATTGTCAAGAGCCACATCTCTTACATAGATAGCCACATCAGCCCTTTTGTAACTATCATCATATTTGTAGACATAGAGATAATGATTATTATGGAATCAAGGATTGCATTAATAGATGTGTTATTACTGGCATAATAGTATTCACACAAGGGGAATTGAGATCTCCTCCATCATGGAACCATAGACCTCATTCCTCCATGAATAAGTTATCATAGGACATTCTTTCACATGAATCATTAGTTAATCATAGTGAGAGTAATGTAGTTTCTAGGATAGAGCCTCATAGGAGATCTCCTATCCCACATACTCAAAGGTTTTGGAGGCTAGTATAGTCTAAGGTGTACATAGTTTAATTACATATACATATCCAACATAGTCACCATCATTACAACAGAGTTTTTAGGGTCTTATCTCACGTATCAACCCACTATAATTAAGATTAGATGAACCCACATCATAGAGTACTACTCTAGATAAATATTCACTACAGCCAAACTTTTAGGGTCCTATCTCATGTAGCAACCCACTATGATTAATATTAGATGAACCCACATTACAGAGTATTGTTCTAGATAGATGTTCACTATAGCCAAGTTTTTAAGGACCTATTTCATGTAGAAACACACTATGATTGATATTAGATGATCCCCCATCATAAGTTATAGTTTTATCTTGATCTATTACTTAGTCATATGCATCATAATAGAGGCCATAGGATGTTATTTCATGTAACAATCCACTATGATTATAGATATATGAGCCTCCTTCATAGCACATAGTTTTAGTTACACACCCGTTGAGATTGCATATTGAAAAGTCTCCATGTATAGGTGTAGTTAGTGCATCATAGACAACATCAAATATAGGGCATGTTCCTATACAACATGAGTAGTATGGGAACTTGTTCAATTGGCCATCAGGGTTCAGATAGTGATATAGTAGCCAGGTGGTTGATATGCATAGAATGATATCTTACATCCCCTTCTACTAAAAACTAACATTTTTGGTTCCACATAACCATCCCTAGCCAAACTAAATTATCCAAATCATGATCTTACCAATATCCTATTTTACCAATCTTAAACCAACTTACTTTATCAAATCAATTTATAAATTACAAAATAGCATAGTTTTACTCACATATAATTTAAAATCAAACATTAGCATCACACTTATCAACAAAAATCAAATCACATCCCAAATACCATTTTACCAAACATATGCAACCTCAAAATCAATGCCAAATCAACTATTTCTAATCAACCATTTGTAATGATATATCAAAATGCTCAAAATTACATAACATAATACACATGAGTCCAAATCAAACTAGTATCCATATATATATATATATATATATATATATATATATATATATATATATATATATATATATATATATATATATATATATATATATATATATATATATATATATATATATATATATATATATATATATATATAATGATTTTTCACAACATATACACCGTATCAAGTGTAATCACTCATGAATGGGTGTCACACCCTTGCTCTTAGTCTCACTATATATATATATATATATATATATATATATATATATATATATATATATATATATATATATATATATATATATATATAATGATTTTTCACAACTTATACACTGTATCAAGTGTAATCAATCATGAATGGGTGTCACACCCTCACTCTTAGTCTCACTCTCCCTACCAGTACTAGTCCCATAATCCACCCTAATACTCGATGGCCTTGCACTTCCTTAAGCTATCACATGCCTCTTATGATGACTTTCTTGCTCTAGTAGCTGATCATGCTCCTCACACAAATATACATATCACCTAAAAATATTTGTATACTCATCCATGATCCTCATCCTAATATAACCAAAATTAGGAGGAGGCATCCTATGCCTATCCATCTCAAATCTCATCTCATCTCTCTCTCTCTCCTGCTATCCTAACATATGCAACTATCACTATAACATCCTTGTCAAATAGATGAGCATAAATACTAGCCATGATTGTCATTCACTCTATCAATCCCTCCTCCATTACATCATCAAGTATATATCATGTGAGCTCTTAGATCATCAACTCGATTATTGTCTCCCTATAATCATCATCTCCACTCCCAACCCTAGCCTGTACTTCATCTTGAATACCTCCCACTTCACTTACACACAAAGTATGACTATACATTAGCTATATACTTTGAAATAAAACTAAAATTTAAAAATTTATACAAAATTCAAATATAATCACTACTTATGTCCCATCATTTAGATCAGCTCAGGGTCCTCATACTCGAGAGCATTCCATACCTCAACAAGATACAATGGATCCCACCGATGCCTAGCCTACCACATAGTATATGTATCTATACATCCAACACCATCCACATCCAAAATATCTATGGTCACATCTGTCGCATCCAAAGGTAATGGTGCAATTTTATCCTTAGTAGGCCTCACATGAGCTCCTACCCTCATGGATGCTCATGGAATCCTCACACACACCCACACTACTGGAGGCATATCTTGTGGTACCCCAAACTATCTAGTCATGTGCTCATACTAAAATCACTCATATACTTTAACCCAATGGTCATGTATCCAATAATTAACCCTCATATATCAAAATTACACTTCATCCTCTACCAACCTAGGAAATCCTCTATAAGGCCTCCATATGATGTCACCAACCACCAATATATCTAGCACCCACCTATAATAGTCTACCCCATGGGATTGGATAGCCAATTTTATCATCCACTACTCTCAAAATGGCTATAGAGGTGCCCATTTTTATCTCAATAATCCAATCAGCTGCACAACTGCTATGTGCTCATAAGCCCAACAATGCAATAAGGTATCCATGCTCACCCCATCGCTAAATGACTCCTATGTAAACCTGTAAAGATACTTGTATAGGTGGGCTATCATATTACTCCCCCATGAGAATACAGTCCCATAAACCTCCACATTTTGCATAATCTTATGGATCTTTTATGCAATAGATACTCCACTACCATTCATAGTAACAAAAGATGCCAACAAAATAACTAACCACTTCTACAAGTGCGAAACACTAGACTGCACAATAATTGATAGTAGCACATCACTATCACTACCTTTCTAATGTATACCTGAGGGCACACTAGCAAAGTACAAGGATGCATGATCAATGGTATCATCACCCATATCATCTTGTATCATCACTCACCATCCACTAATCAGTAAATGTAATATGTAATACACATCCTCTAAATTCACAATTATCTTCCTTGTAGGAAGCCAAAAAGTACATGTATCTAGATTCCACCTCTCACATAAGGCATTAATTAGATATTTATCCCACTACATGGTACCTAGGTCACACACATGACCCAAACCTACCCTATTTATAATTGCTCTCTCATTAATAGATAATGTTAATAGCCTCAATGTCTCCATCACCTGACCCCTATAGAACTATCTCATCCATACCTCACCCTAAAAAACACTAGAAATAACACATATATCAGTCAATAATGCCAAATCAAAAGCTAATATAGAATAATGTCAACAATAAATTAGCATCATTGAAAAAGTATGCCTCTAGGACAACAATGCTAGATATAGGAAAATAATGCTAGACAGGAGTGCTCAAACCTAGACAGGAGCATTGAAACCTAAATAGGAGTATTGGATGTAGAATAAGAGCACCAAAACTAGGAAAACATTTTATAAGATACTAGTAAACCCCTCAAAAACACCAAAATAGGACAAAATTTTGACAAGAACCAAGTGTTTGAGCTGCTTACTAGGGTCACATCGCCACCAACATAAACTTGGGTTGCCAACTACTTGAAATGGGTCATGGCAAGTGATCATCTCCTTGGAATTCATCTTAATCTAGAGCTCAAAATCTCAACCTAGTCAATGCACAAATGAATCAAGAATCAATCTAACTTCCAATCTTAGCCAACTCTTTCAATTAACACAAAATACCATTTTGCCCATAACTCAAACCTCATAACTCCATTTCTCAAACCATTTTCTTCAACAAAATAATGACAATGATACTCTCAACATTACTCAATATTCACTTTCTTACTACCTTAGCTACCTATTATAGCATGAACATTTCTATATTTCTCTCGTATCTAAACACACACGTTGGTTGTCACCAATCAAAACATGTTCCACTCTCAATAGTGCAATCTAAGTAATCAAACAACCTTTCAATCCATTCACAACATACCAAACTTGTTTCTATTACTATGTCACTATCCATCAATTTTGGCTCGACCTCCTCTATCACAAATTTCATCCCTCTCCCCAAATAGGGGGTATCATTCATACTATTCCTATTTGTACACTTACCCAACATACCCACTCACTCTCATAAGTGGATACACCATGGTTCTAACACATCCATCAATCAAATTATCAGATTCATCTTAGATTGGTTGAGATAGCTAGTGATTTAGATTATATGGGTCACTCAACATTACTCAAGACATTAAAAGGTATATATCTTTCATTTACAAATACATAGACTATTTAAATATAGTGGTTAAGATCATATAGATCCATAGTGATTTCATATTAAAGGTACATAGACTATTCAGATATAGTGGTTTAAATCATATGGATTCATAATCATTCTGGTATAGATATAAACTCAGATACTAGATTTGGGGTTAAATGCATTGCTACACATCTTATACATATAGTTTCATACAACATGACACAATTACAAAATCAAATAGAAAACTACAAGCATAGTGTAGAGCATAGTATTTAGGTCTCTAGTTTTACACATGAGGCATGGAAAGATATGTCATTTCACATGTGGTTATATAGATTACCAGATTATATAGATGCATCACTCACATACTAGATTTGGGGGTATGACACATATGTTCATGTTATTCATCACTCAAGATTATATATATGGAGTGACAAGACATGTGATTCTCTTTTTGAACATTGACTAGGTTTCAAATTATACCTAGTTGTACATAGGTTGTCACCAGGTTGGACCGCATGGCCATCTACAGTAATTGGTTTATTGTATTACTCAGATCTAAACTACATGAGTTTGTGTGGGATAGAGGATAGACAATGGTTTTGGGCCTTTGATCACTTCTTATTTCTAGTTCAGACATTTAGAGTGGGGGCATGATAGATTTTGATCTTCACAACATATAGATTTTATACATACATCTGGATTACATGATTTTATGTGGGACAGAGGGAAGACATTGGTTTTGGGCCTCTAAGCATTCCTTATCTTCAATCAAATTTAGCATAGGGGGCAAGCATTTCCTTCCTTCTCCATGATACATAGAGTCTTCATTTGGATTCAATGTAAGGGGCATCCACTCCATGGATTCATTCTCTCTCTAGGTACTATTTGGCTCTCTATCCACTTCCCTAGCTAGGAAGTGAGTTGGACCCTTTGTAGCACATGTATCTCCACCTAGGTAGGTTTAGGTACGCATGTTCATGTTATTTATTTTAATCTAGTATTTCATTTCATTGAATCACTAGAATAAAAGGGAGGTAAATGTATACACCTTAATTTCATCAAACAAGCACACATATCATGTCTTTTCATAGTCCTTTTCATAGGAGACTCTGACTTGAGAATATGAGCATTGTTCACATTAGCCATGTCTTTTATTTTATTTATTTTGGTCTCATTTCTTGATTTTATCACCTCTATGTTAGCTAAATCAACTAACATATACCCTTATATATCCCCAGACTTAGCCTGTGTCAATTCGAACCTATTTTTTTGAGTCTTGAACAATAGAAGTTTTTAGGACTACAGTACCCAACACTCCTATTTTAATAGGCACTATTGTCCAATGATCATTTTTGCTTGCTTAACAGGCCCTAAACCCTTCTTTACCTCTCCCTTAAGTTTTGTTTCCCTTTTTGATGTCATATAATACTAATAAATATCCCAAATTCAAAATGAAAAGTCTCATATATAAATGACTTCACAAGGCATTTTATATCTAGAACTTACTACCTTGGCATAATAAATAATTAAAATTAGTCAAAAGTATAGCTTAGTATTCTACATCACACATAGATTTGCATGCTTGATCAAGGAAGGGCCTAGGAAAAATATCATTCTTGCACTACCATGCATGTTGATTATGCATGTTCCCTAAGGGATAACTACATTTTATTTGAGACCCTAGCTTGAGGGTTAATGTAGGCAACGATCAGGATAATAGGGGTTCTAGATGATACAATCATACTTCTCCCAACCCAATTTTCCCCCTTAATAATTTTTATATATTTTTTGTTTCATGTGTGTATATAGACCTAGGATTTTAAGATTAAAATATCTCTATAATGAATTCTATCGACATTCAGCATCCAAAATTTCACAGGTAGGCTCACACAGGAACAACACAAAGAACCCAAAAAATTCAAGTCTATGTGACTAGTTTGGACAACAACGAAAGGAGTAGACAATATCATTGGACACCAAAGTGTATTATTTTTGGTGCTCCTATCCTTTCACTAAATGAAAGCCAGATCCAAATTTTTGATAGTTTCCCAGTCCTACACAATAGTTTTCAACCTTTGAAATAATTATTTTAGTCTATTTTTCTAGATAAGTTACATATTTTTTGATTTGATTAAATTGAAATAAAATATGTATTTTACCATATTTGATTATATTTTACCCCTTAATACATACCCTTTATTATTTAGGAACAAAACTCTAGTTTCCCAAAAATAATAAAATAGAATCAAAGAATTTTGAATCAAGTTTTGGGCATTAGTACGTATGAGCCTTTGTCAAAGAAAGGACAAGTTCCATAAGAAAACTCAAAGTAAGAATGAGGTTTTGAATTAGAATGAAAAAAATTGGATATGATGAAATAGACCTATATAAAGAAAATGAACGTGTAAAATAAGTTGAATAAGAGGAATTGGAAGTTTGAAACATCAAGAGTTAGGAGAGATAGTGAACTATATAAAGGAGATAGTGAAGAGTGTATAGAAGATAGAGTGAGTTACAAGAATCAGAGTCAGAGGTGGATAAATTTTAGAGAATGAGTATATATTTTCATCATTTAGAGTATAGATTTCATTGGGATGATGAGAAATAAAATCATCCAACAAATAAAATACATGTTTGAATTAGTTTTCATTTTGAGTTTTTGATATGTTCATGAAATAGTATTGAAGTGAAGTGAAAGTTAAGATTGTGATAAGAAGCCCTGAAGCCAGTGAGGCTTGATATATATATATATATATATATATATATATATATATATATATAGAGAGAGAGAGAGAGAGGGAGAGATTGATATTGAAATCTCAAGAGTAAGCTCAAAGAGATTTTGGAGAGAGAAAGAGAATTACTAGGCAAAGGACAAGAAAGATTGAGATAGACCCAGGTGAGGTCATAGAGTGAGACAAAGCCAAGTGAGGTCATTAGAGGAAAGAAGCAGAGGCTTGTCAAATAGGTATAGATCCAAGAGAGACCAAGAGATTGATAGGTAGGTAAGATGAATATATAAAAAGGAAAGAGGAAATAGGACATGGATGAGATGACCTACCACAAAGAGATAAAGGTGCAATAAGACACCAAAAAAAGAGAGATTGAAAAAAAGATGATAGAGGTAAGATAACAGTCGGATGAGTTGATGCTCATCATAGATAAAATTAAGGTAAAGGAGAACCCATACCATGGATGGGTCATGAAAAAGAAGACAATATAGTCTCCAATAAAGCTATAGATTAAGATAAGAAATATTAAAGCTATGATAGAGTAAAAAAATCAAGACTATGGATGAGAAACATAGTGTGCAAGAGTGAGCAAGAGGATGAAGGCAAATAGCACCTTTAACTGGATGAGATGAAATTTAATGAGTAAAAATAAGACAATTGTAGCCAACTAGGTGATGGGAAAGACCAAGTAGAAACAAATAAGTTTGAAGACCTCATCGAAGGCTTGGACTAAAGAGTAAAATCTAATGAAGGAGATATGCAATATGATTACATGTTTATTTATAAGAGTCAAGAGTAGTTAGAGATATAAATAATAGATTTTAAAATATCCTTGAATGGTGAAATGATTTAGAATGAAGTGAAGGTATAGGTTACAAAATTTGAGTTCCACATGATGGAGGACAAAGAACATCAAGAAGAAGCATTGATGGCAGTAATGAAATAGATTGAAGACATAGGGCCATATGGAAGCTTGAATTTTAGTGAGATAGTAGGTAGGCAAGAAATTGCCTCTTTTATTGTTGAAAGCATGAATATCATAATAGGGAAAGGTGAGAGTATAGGTGTATCAATAATATTTTGGGGCATATACATCCCATATTATAGAAGAAAATATCAATGTATGAGTGCACGTCAAGTGTTAGTTGATGTAAGTAAGTAATGGTAGAAGATAGGCAGAATTGTCTTTGATAGATGCAAGAATGAGAGAAAATATGAATAATAGTTGAATTTTGGTGGAGCATCATTAGAGGAGGAAGATATAATAAACAATAATTAGAAGACTAGAAATAAGAACAAACCACAAATCTTTCTTGCCTAGGAGTATGATGCATGAGCATCAAGAAAAACATTGGTAATCTAGTCATTAGTGAATATTTAGGTGATGTGTAAGTGTATTTGGTCTCATATAATCCCTTATAAGGAATTTGATTATTTATAAGAGTATATAGATGTCCTTAGGTATCCCTTTGGCATTTTCCTACCAAAATGGACATTTTGAACATTTGAAATGTGTTAGCATGTTTAGGAGTCTTTTAAGTAAATGACAAGAAGTTTCATGCTATCCAATGTTTGAATAAGTATTAAATGAGTTTATTTGGGTGTATTAAGGTGTTATACATACATGTAATGAGGAAAATGACAAATATTAAGAGTTTTGAATGTACTTACCATGTCAAGGTAGTTATCATAAAAGGTGGTTATCAAGAAAGAAGTTTCTCATGTATGTAAGAGGAATGCAATGAGTTTTGGTAAGTATGAAGATGGTATATTCATTTAAGGAGCCAGTTAAAAGGTAGGAGAGAGATAGTAGAGTAGGAGGTTTAAGGTGGAAAGTAAGAAATGAGACAAAAAGGAAGAGTTTGTGTTGTCTATGAAGGATTGAGTAGGACCTTGAACTATTTTGTATATATATTCATAAAAAAAAGAAATAACTAATGAGTATTTTTTTGTATATTCTTGCATTAAACATATAATAATTTATTCTTAAATTTTGATAATTAATTGATGTGTTCTTGAGAGGTAATTAGTATGAATAGAATAGGTATGTGTTGTAGACAGAGAGGTGGTAGACAGGAAGAATAAAGATTCAATAGTAAGGGAGATTATTTGTATGAAAGAATAGTTTAATAAATATAATTAAAGGTGTATTTAGTGTATATAGTCCTCATAATGTTATTATTTTCCCTAAAAATTATTAACAGCATGAACAATCTTCGTGGTCTATATTTCTAAGTTGACAATCACAAAAAAGAAAGAAAAAGGTAAGTTTCATTGTCGTAGGAAATTAGTTAAGATACAAAAACATTTGGAAGAGTTACACCAGGGTAATATAAACTCTATAAAGTGATCAAAAAGTCTCAAGAAACAATCCACTTTAAATTAGATCAATTGATGATCTCTCAGCCTGTAGACTATGTTGAAATGATTGAGGTTAGGCAAACTTATGTATCTTGATTTTCAACCAGCCAAAGAGTTGAAATTCATAGGAGGGTTAATGTCACATGTATATGCATTGTAAAAATTGATGATATTTTTATTGGAGTTGTGTATATAAAAAATATATAGATTTGTAGGACTTTTATACCTTGCCAAACACAATCAAAGAAGCACAAAATACAATCAAGATGGATATTAGATGTATTAAAAGCCTGAATGAGGTAAATAATGGTTAGATTAGATATGTATAAGTGGTGAATAAATTATTTGGGCCTTGAGAAGTTTAGATAGTAATAAATATTCACTAAAATCAAATTAGAAGCCTCTCGAGCTTGTTACAAACTAGAAAACCCTAAATTAGGGTAAGAATTAAAAAAGCTGAATAGAAAGCATTTAAAATGGTGGAAAGGTCTGTAACTTGGTAGTTTAATATTTTTTGACATGGAGCAAAAGATTAGGAAGGTTTTATAATAGTACATAATTTTACATAGGGAATTTAGGTGACTATGTGCAAAAGAGGAGTAAAGATACCTAATTAGCCCTGAGCAAGGTCTAGAAAGGATATCTAGATGTCAAGTTAGAGTAATCAATTTCATGGAAAGGAGGATAAGGATAGAGGGTGCCAAAATATAGGTTTATTTTTCTTAGATTATATTGTACCTATCCATACCAAGTAAAAAGGCCTAAAAAGGCTATGAGGGAATGAAAATAAGAATAAGAAGTGGTCAATTATTGAAGGATTGTGCTTGGAAGTTGTGTGGTTTTTTGAGAAGGTAAAAGTGGGATAGAACAAGTATGGAGATGGTCCCAAGAAATTTCATTTAATCAAATAATTATGAATCAAGTTTTGGGGATTAGTACTTATGAGCCTTTGTAAAAGAAAGGGTAAGTTACGTAAGAAATCTCAAGGTAAGAATGAGGTTTTGAATTGGAATGAAACAAAGTAAATATGATCCAAGAGACCTAAATAAGGAAAAGGAATGTGTCAAAGAATTTGAATAAAAGGAATTGGTAGTTTGAAACATCAAGATTTAGGAGAGAGAGTGAACTAGACAAAGGAGATAGTGAAGAGTGAATGAAAGTTAGAGTGAGTTATAAGTATTAGAGTCAGAGGTGGATAAAGAGTAGAGAATGAGTACATATATGCATCAATATTGAAGAGATGAGAATATAAAATAACATTACCATAACTTTGATTAATATAAATGTCCTTTAATGATACAATGTTTGAATGTTTATAATCATTCAAGCATAAATTTGTCCATCATAATGATAGGGTGATAAATAAGGAGAGATAAATTACACTAAAAATAAATTAAAAAATGACTGATTCCCAATGTGCTCATAGGATGAAAAATGATCTAACCCTTGTGATGTATTTAATGTCAGTACATATAGAAAATGCAACCTCCAAGGGGAAATAGATTTCACTCCAAAAGTAGTTACATCATTAACTGCATCTAATAAACAACTTTACCTCCAAAATATATGATTTATCTCCTCTTTTTCATTAAAAAAACACCAAAAAAAATAAAATTTTACAATTAAAATCTCCTTGGCCAACAAAAAGATGAAAACATGAACAAATTTTAAACTAATCACAATTTCCAAGAATTGAAAAGACCAAAGTGTTTGGGCCCTAATGGTATTTCAAGAGGTAAACACGGTTTAAAAATGATAAATGAATCTCAAGATATTGATGAAAAACTAAAACATGGTTAAAAATGGCCTCCCAAACCTAATATTGCATGGGAGGGAAACAAGTATTACTTTTTTAAAAATCAAGCTTCTAGTGTTAATCAAGCTTTCAACCCTCGATTATAAAATGGATTGGCACATTTGAATTATCCAAGACCTAATCATGGGATTAAATCTTGATAAGTTATATTTTCAAATACTTTAAAGTCTAGTTGGGGGGTTTTAGACCTAATCGGGGACTAGACACCTAATTAAAAATACATGAAATGATAGGAAGGCTCCTAGTTCTAAGTACATGTCAAAGTCCTAATCACCATTTGGGGGTTCAAATTGAGGGGCATTTTTTTGTAGTTGGGTTTTGTATCCTATATAAGTTTTTGCATAGATTGGGGAGAACCTAAGTATTGAGGCAAGATTTGAATCCCTCTCAACATTGAACAACATCCCTTTTCAAAATGAGAGATATGTTTAGGGTTTAAACCTTGACCACCACTGTTAATGCTTGCCACAAAAAAACATAACTTGGTTGGGACTTACAACCAAATAACACTGTAGCATTCTAAATTAAATTACCAAGATCGAATCATGATAAAAATCCCAATTATCACTATCACACTCCAACACACTTCACTTAGAACTAATCGAGGGTTGTAACCCCACCCAAAAAACTCTAGATCTAATTGGACTTTAAAGTTTGATTAGGTCTAGGGGAATTAACAAAAACTAGGCAAGACCAAATCCTAAAAAGAACTTAGATTAGAACTAGAATGGGTAGAAAAGAAGACCCAAGACCTAATCATAGGTTGGAAGGGCAATTAGATCTAAAAACTTATAAAATCATCATTAAGCTTCAACATACCTATTTATACAATTTTTCAATTTTTCTCAAAGATTTTCCAAGTGTAATAAGTGTGCCAAAAACTCACTTCTAGACCAAGGGAAAAATATGAAACTTCATCATCACGAGATTGGATGTCCCAAAGGGATAGGTTTTATAGATTGATTTAGCATTAAAAATAATGGAATGGGTATGGGACTAAATTTTATATTATCATTACTAAATTTGTGCATACGATTTAATTACAACTTTGTGGAATGTGCAATGACTAGCTACTATAGTTATAACCATTGGAATAATGAATTCTAACTTGAGAATGCTTACCTAGACATTGATCCACTGCCATCTAAGCATCCATAACTGTAAATTATATTTATATAATCACACTCAAATACTTTCTCTACTATCAATTGGACATCCATAGCCCTGGTAGAGGTTGCTTGAATTACCCAAAAATCAAGATTTTTCAAAATTTGATTTTTATTTTGTTTCTCTTTTCTCATTCTTTATTTATTTATACTATCTCAATCCTAGGTTGGGGACCACCATGTAAAATGAAAGGAATAACTATATATTTTAACCCTATATCTTAATCGTATTAAAATTTGTTTTTTGTGTGTATTCTTGATTTGCTTGCATTTGGGTGAGTTTCGGTCAACTATTCACTATCTAAGGATATTATCTAAAAATAAGCTAAAAATTATTCAAAATAGTTATGATCCAAAATTTCACTCATGCAACATATGAAAAACCATTCTTCCCCATTCTTTGATCTATAAGGAACCTGTAGGGAAAATAGATAGACTAAACCCTAAAGAGATAAATAAAGATATCAAAGCAATGACAAAGATCAAGAGAAATAACTAAAAGTAGGAAAGAAAATAATGAATAGAAGTAGGAAATAAAATATAAGGTATTTATAATATTTTTCAAACCTGATCCATGCATGTAAGCAAAAGGATTGAGGAACCAGCCATGGACAGGCCAAAGGATGTCCTCGCTAGTTTGACACCTAAGATCAAACATATTCACACTAAATATTTTAAGATGGTTGGTAGGGATCCAACCATAATTAAATTATTATTTAGAATAATGTTTCCCTTTTTTCATGTACACTATCCCAAAGAGCCATTTTTTCAATGTTTTCATGCATATTAATCAAATTCTCAGTATTAAAGTCAACAATGTGCTTATGTTTAATTTATAAGAACTAGCTGGGATAGGGTTTGAGAAATACCTCTACCCATCAAATGAATTTTGGTGAGGTATAGGGGTGTGTATAAACCCATACTAGGTAAATTTATATACCCAACCTGACAAAGATATATTCCTTGTGGAAGCCAATCGATGAATCAACCCCTGATTATTTTATTTCTGATATGAATGTTTTGGAAGAATCCATATTTTTTTTTTCATCATCCATAAGGCAAAAGTTTTTTTCTTCCCATGTCAATTAACTTCCATTTTTATCATTTGTGGGTGAATTATGTGAATAATTATAATGGATCAAGGTATTTTCAGTTGCAACTTGCATAGGTTTCATTTCTTTATTTCTTTGGTAGACATGCTTATAATCACTCATTTCTATTTTGATGACCTGTAATTCTAAGAGGAATGCCAAAATAATTTAATCATACTTAATAGGTTGCTCCAAATTATCTAAACATTTAATTTAAGTATCAACAACCTCATCTTCATCCTCCTTCCACTTATCATTTGCAATGTATAAGTGTTGTTCTTTAGTGGTGAAAACCCTCATGATTGCACCATTCAAGACTAAGCCAACCAAATCAAAAGTAAAGTTGTATTAGAATGGAATATATTATATTTTGATCTCATTTAATTCATCTTCCTCATATTTACATCCAATATCAACATCATTTTCCTCCATTTCATTTATCTCCATTTATGAGATGGGAGCTAAAGTGTTGTAATTGAGTTGTTGATCTTCATGAATCAGCGCACCAAACATTGGAATAAAAACATATCATAAGAGTATTTTAGATGAATAATATGTATCTTCATCATCTAACTACTCCATTTCTTCCATTTCATTTTCATATTGATTACAAGGATTTTTTTATTTATTTTCTTGTGTAGGCAACTCCTTTCTACTATAAATTTCATCCATGAACTCAACCAAAATAGCTGTTGTAATTTCATCATCAAACTCATCCTCATAAGTACTCTCTTTGACATATTCTTGTCTTCATAATGTAACATTCTTGATAAACATGACCACTTTAGCACATGTCTCATTTTCACATCCGTAGACCCCAAATTGTGAACTCGCCAACATGGTCATATAGGTTAATTTATGCATTGCTTATTGGAAATATCCTATAGCAAATGATACTTGATCAGCAATAGCACTAAAATATGAAATAAATCAATATTTATCATATTTTTAAAATATATAGTTCATTTAATAAAAATTTAGATTAGACTCACTCTCATTTAATCAAAACCTTTAAATATTGATTTATCATCAAGGGCAAATCTATTAAGTATGATGCCAATATGGGCACATGAGTTATATTTGTAGACTTATTTTATTTTGAGTTTTTTTGTTTTTATAAAGTTAATTTTATTTATTTCTTTCTTGAATTATTTGTTTCATCATTTTGGACACTTTGCAGTGATTTCTTAAAAATACTTGGAACTGCCAATTAACTTCAGTTCACTATAATTCATTGTAGTTAACTAAAAGTGTAATTAACTAAGTATAAATCATTATCCATTAATCCCAAAAGTTATTGGGAATAATTTATAATTTAATTTAGATCATATTAAATTTATTTTGATCTTATTTTCTAAATTTATCTCAATTGGGGTACCTAGATTGACTAGGATGCTTTTTTGGTTGCATGTTTTAACTTTATTGTTGAAAAGGATTATTGCATGATGCCTAAATGTTTATAGTGAGTTAAAATTATATTATTTAATATATTTTAAATACACTTAATGTTATAATATTTTTATTTTTATATTTTTACTTTTAGACTTTACTTGCATTGCAATTTTCCTTACAATAAGTTCAAATTAGCATTCTTTATTTAATAAAATTGCAAACAAAGGTACTGTGGTGCAATAATTCAAATTGAGAATATTTTTACATGTTTATCTTAGATATTATTGTAAATATATATTAATTTATACCATAAATCATTTATTTTTTAGTTTGAATCTATTTTTTATAGGTTTTTGTCAATAGTTTCACTTACAACACAACTAGTTTGACAACTAGTAATTCTAGGATAGTTTTATTGATACAACTTCAATTTTAAAGAGAAACAAAGATAATTTTCAATTCCTCCATACATTAAAAACCTTTATTTCATATTATATCCTCACTAATAATTTTTTTAGAATGGTTTCTTACCATTATCAGGGGAATCAATGGCTTTAGTGTATTCTTCTTCCATGAACATTCCCATCTTCAAAGGTGGAAACTTTGAATATCGAAGAGATCAATTAAAGATAATTATTATGTGAAAAGGAGTTTGGGATAATGTTCTCCATCGATAAATACCACCTTAATTTTGAAACACATAGATTCAAGATCAAAAAAGAACAAAAAAAAATGAAAAAAGTGTGGATGCACAAGCTTTATTCTATCCTTAGAGATCCATAGACCCAAGAATTTTAGGATGCAAGAATTTCCATGAGGCATGAAATCCCTTCAAAATTTCATATCAACCATATACTTAAGTAAGAGAATCAAAAATCCAGACTCTTAAAATATATTCTTATAATTTAATAATGTCAGATAATGAGAGTTGGATAATATTGCATAAGGTTAAATGACTTGGTGTGTATAATGAGGGTTTATGGAGAAACTATTCAAGATAGTGTTGTTGTAAGATTTTTTTTGAGATATTCATGTCAAAATTTTCTATATATCATGATCACTCTTGAAGAGTATAAGGACATGAACACTATAAGGGTTGACAAGTTACTGAGTTCTCTCTTGTCCCAAGAGGATATGATGAGACTATATTTAATAGATCTAGAACATGATCTAGAATAGGTAATTGAAACCAAGGAATTGGTTTCAAATACTAAAGAGAAAAATAAAAATTAGATTCAATAGAGTTCAAAAAAATAAAATTCAAATGGAAAAGCTAAAGCTAAATTTATAGGTAAAAATAAGAAAAAGTTTACTTACTACAAAAAATTAGGACACGAAAAATGATTGTAGGATACTAGCAGCTAAGAATCAAGCTAATCAAGAGAGTGAAAATAAAGAAATTCAAGCTGAACAAAGTGATGTTAAATAAAACGTAGATTATTGTCTCATGTGTATTTTGAGAATAGAGGAATAAAATATTTTTTCTCTTGATTCAAGTTGGTAAAATCACATGACAAGTCACAAAGTTGGACTCAACAAGTTACATGCCTCTTTTAAAAGCCAAGTGCAATAGGTTGATGGAAAGTCCATAGAAATTAAAGGAAAGGGTAGCATGAAAATCAACACAATTAAATTTAAATATGTCATAATTAAATATGGGAAACCTATTAAATTTGAATTTTAGGGATTTAAAAGTCCTACACATGTTTCTAGTTTAACATAAAATACTAGCTCTTTGTAAGAGACTAGTCTTGCATCTTCATCAACTCCAAGTAACATCGAGTGGTTGTTGAATCCACATCCAACAAAAAAAATGTTGGGTTATAATTATTAGAGTATGATTACAAGGATTCAACATCAATAATTTATTTTTTTATGATGCTTATGATGAAAAGGTTATGTTTATATTATCGTCTGTTGTGAGTGAATCGAGAAATTATGCAAAAGCTATTCAAAAGAAAGAATGGGTTGATGTTATGAAATTAGAGATGGATTCAATTGAGACAAATGATACATGTAAATATTTCATTCTAATTTTAAAAAATAAGCTATTGGAATCAATTGGGTCTACAAGATCTAAGTCACGAGTGATGGTATTGTTGATAGGATAAAATCTAGACTAGTTACAAAAAGATTTACACAAACATATGGGATTTACTACTAATTTATATTTTTGGGGAAATTAATGTTTAATTCCTAAATAATAAAATTGTTTAGGTATTAAAAAATTAGTAAATAATATTCCAAATTAAAGCTATTGATTTGTGAAATTTAACTGCAATTTAACCTTTTCTTAAAATAGTAGTGAAAGAGAGAAAATTAAACTTATCTTATTTTGTATTGATCTGAATAAGATGAGGTATAGAAATTTGTGTGAAATCCTAGGACACTATCATAAATAAAATCTTGAACTTCATTTTTTGATTGGATAAGAGTGCTGAAACTAAACACCCTAGGCTCTAGCATTGTAGTCCTTCCTTGATGTTGTTATCCTAAAGATCTAACCTTTATAGGTTTTGTTCACTTGGTCAATTTGAGCCTATGTACCAAATTTTGGATCCTTGATGTCAATATAGTTACCTATAGATATAATTTTATATTTTTATGCATTCTATGCACTTGAATAGAAACTTTGACAAATATGGAAAAGGGGTTTGTGTGTGTAAGATGCACTTGATGTACTTCACACCCTGTGTGTGGGCATGCTACCTAAATACCAATACTCCAAGGAAGAATTAAGCCATATGTAGTTCTCCATTTAAGAGTGTTTAGTGCAATAATGAATGAAAATGCAAGAAATACCAAAATTGGGCGTGCTTGAGATGACTAGGGACTAGTGTAAGGACTTGAATCGGATTGAAAGTGTATAGGCTAGATGTATGTAGAGAATAGGGAAGATTAATTGAGTGGTATTGATTGTATTCTTGCTTTATTGAGTGATATTTTCTAACCCTTTCCAAATGATCTTTGAATGGGATTTTATATCGAGCTATTGGTCATGGGTTATATGAAACCCAACTAGGCTGACATAATGAACAAGAAGAATCAAGGAAAATGGTAATTTAGGCTCAAATTATGATTAGACAAGAGTGATGGAAAGGGGACACCCTAGGGTCTAGTTCTATAGTCCAAATTTGGTGTTATTTTCTTGAGAAAACAAGACTTGGGCGATGGATTAGTCATGAAGAGAGGGTCTTGGCTCAATTGGGATCAAGTCTAAAAGACCATAGATTAGGAATCAATGAAAACAAGCCAGTGAGGGTCATGAGAACAAGAAAGAGAGATCTAAGGATTGGGTGTTATTAACCATGCTCAAGTTACTGATTTTTGCATTTTATATGACTACATTTTCCCCCTTTTTATTCTAGTGATCTAGAAAATTGAAATACTAGGATAGAAGAAAATAGAAAGTGTACCAAAACTTACCTATAAAGGTGAAGCCCATGAAGCTTGTGTGATGTTGGATAGTGCATAGAGAGTATGTTGTGCAAGTGTGAATCTACAAAATTAAAATAAAGAGTAGATCAATTCTTATTATATTTAATATAAAATAAGAATGTACAAAGCTAGGTAAGAGAGAGAGAGGAGGAGAAAGGAATGAATACACCTCACTAAGTACATGAACCAATATAGAACCTATTGCAATGTTGATTAAGACTGAGTAATATTAGATGTGTTGGATGATGTTGTTCCAAAAATTATATCATGAACAGAGTTGAGTGCTCAATTCCTCAGAAAGTGGCTCAATAATGCAAAGCCTATCCCTTTGGCTTCATCATCACCTACTAAGTGAATCTAGATGATCATGCATATGTTAATCAATGTGTCCAATTCCTATAAATAGGTGGCTCAATAATACAAAGGCTATCCCTTTAGCTCCATCATTTCCGCATGAAGTGAAGCTATGAAATGATATTGGTATGAATAAGTATGTCATATGAGATGGCTTTTAAAGCCCATGAATGCTTTGGAAATCTAACAATATGGTGTGGATAGAAAAATGTGTACTAGAAACTAGGCCAATGTTGGCCAACTCAAAAAAGATGGAGATTATTATTATAGAAAAGCCACTCTAAAACTAAAAATTTGGCTTATGTGGAAGCCACTCAGGAACTCAAGAACTTGGGAATGATGCCAACCACCTATAGATGGAGTAAGGCATGAAACTACTGAGAATGACTGGGTAATGTTGAACATGGATTTTGATCTAGCAGTTATACCAACTACCATATCTAAAACTGGAAGTGAGAGCTAATCATGTCATGCATGGTGCCCCCTATGTCTAGATTCTTTGAGAAAATTGTACTGAAACTAATGATTCTAAACTAGTCTAAATATGTAAAACTATTATTGAACCTACCTTTCTACCTACTTATAGAAATTATGGCTTTTCTACTATTTGGATAAGAACACTAAAATAGGACACTCCGGTGTCCAGCATTGTAGTCCAACCTTAGTGCTATTATCCTAGGCTAAAATTGATCACTATTTTAGATTCTTAACTATTTACCTATTCTGTTCTAAGGGGTTTGATGACTAATTGTTGTTCTAGTTGTTCTAAAACTAGAATTTTTGACTAATAGGAGCTTTGATCTTTGTAACAAAACCTCTATATTTTGCCCCCTCTTTTTAGGATAGGAATAGGTACCCTGCAATGATTTCCCTTAGAAGAAGAAGCCCTGCAAGTGTGTTATATAAGAAATATACATTATATAGCAATGATAATCAACATGATATCTCAATATATATCATGGTTTGAATTGATATTTTACTAGATAAACAAGGGTAGGTGTAAATAGATATAATAATGTAAAAGTATGTGCAATGTACTTGATTGAAATGAAACTAAAAAAGTTAGCTATTAGTTGTTAGTTAGAGGGATGGAGCATGATGTCCATCATGGTATCTAAGAAAATAGGAAAAATGCATGATGTGGATCATGGCATTGCAATAATTGAGAAGCAATCAAGCAACAATCACATAAGATAAGAAGCAAGAAGCATACATGAGTGGCCAAAGGGCCAAGTAAACAATGGACATGGGCACATGTCACTCAAATTGAAAAGAAAGCATATAAAGCATGTTCAAATTCTACATACACATTCAAGTGGAGCAAGAAATGTTGGCACAAGCGCCACATGCACATAGAAGAGTACAAGAAAAGGACAATGGAAAATGTCTTAAGGCACACACATGAATAAAAGCAAAGGATATTGGAAAATATCCTAAGGTACATACATGAGACAAGCAAGAACTGGAAATGCAATCACATAAAGTTATGCTAAGCAAGAAAAGAAAGCATTTAAAGACTAGAAGATACAATCACATCTAACTAATCAAAACAAGAGTGAAAGTATGCAAGACATGTTAGTACAAGACTAGGTATATCCTAAGACATACACAAGTGCTAGATACTAGTGAAATGTCGATCAAGTAATCTACGTAAGCTAGTAAGTAATATACATCAACATAATAACTAGAGTGTGTAGTGTAGGAATGACATAACCTAGATAGTGTATTCATGTAGAAGATGCCCCAGTGGGTATGTATATCAATGTGTGTCTCAAATGTATAAGTAGGATGCCCCCTTAATAGGTAGAGTGAAATAATCAAATATCCATATGTCACTACACACACTCAAAGAAGATCAATTGAAGCATAGTAATGTAGATAAATAGACATACAATATCATGAAACAACAAATGTAAGTTCTAGCATAGTAGTAGTAGTAGTAGTAGTGTAAAGCATGGATGATGCATACAATCAAAATATTTTTGTTGTTTTGACATATTTGAATTTTTTTGGATTTTTAGAATGTTATATTGTTTTTGTATTTTAGAATTTTGAACTATGTGCAATCAAGCATAATAAACTATGTATAGGAATTATTGAGGAGAAATGATACTAACCGATGAGTCTCATGTGATATTTCCTATCATGGTATCTTGTATCAAGAGTAGAATTGTGCATGATCATGAAGCATGATGGAAATGCTAAGACTGTGGCTCTGAAAGTTGTATATGTTGTAGATGCTTTAAAATCTTTGAATTAGAAACTAATTGTGGGGTCCTTATATAACTCTAAGAAGTGGATGAAACTGTAAGGCTCTTAGGGACCCATCTAAAAGTATGATAAGCTATCTAAACATATGCTCTATGTGTAAAAACATGAGATCTCAATGAGAATTCCTTGGGTTTGAATACTATAGCTAAAATCTATCTAGAATCCTAAAGATGTGTAGGTGTATGAACCCTTTTTATTGGTGGTGGATGCCTCAACTGTGTCTAAATCAGAAGTGGAAGAAAAACTAAAACTAGAAGAGAAACTAAAACTACTTTCAAAATTAAAACTAGTGATTACAAAGTAGATAATGTCTATAAAGTGGGGAGTGGTAACTCATATGGAACTCTGATGACTGTAATAACCTAATTAGTGTGAATGAATTTCATGTATCTATGAATTATAGAAGGCATTGCACAATTTTTTTAAATCCATGGTCAACCAAGTAACATATCAAAAACTCCTCCGCTGGAAACTATAGTGAATGGTGTGGCCACATTTGTAGGAGAAACCTATAGAGTAATTACTATATCATCTAATAAACTCTATATATGCCCACTAAAACCACTCATAACTGTGTCTATCAGATTTATATCCTACTCTAAATAACCCAAGTGTTATATTAGTGTCATGGTGCACATGTTGAGACTAGAACCATTGTCAATAAACACACTATGAATAGGTTGATTATGGATGTGAGCTCTAATAAAGAGTGTATGATAATCTGAATCATCCTCAATGAACTCCTACTCTGAGAACGAGATAAAATGTCTAGCTGTAATTCTAGAATTGTATATACCAATCATGTTGCTCAAAAGATGTAATTCAACTGAAGGTGCCCTATATGTATCTGGAGGTGGATGTGCATGATATGCATGGTGAACCCTTAATGTGTCCCCTATATCCTATTTTAATTTTGTGGAAATGGATTTGAGAATATTTTCAATACTTTATCTTATGTTTTCTTTGTTGGTGGAGTCTCAACTGAAGTGCCAAGATCAATAACATTTAAATCTATTAGGCCCTATATCTTATGCTTTAAACTGATGCCTCTATTTATCATGTGGTTTGGTGTCGTGTGGTAGTCAAAAAATGCATTTTGATCATATCCCTTTGGAAAAGGATTTGTTGGATCAACTTCCTTAATAGGAGGGAGAGATATAATATTACAATCCAAAAGCTATTGTAAAACCCTGGCTAGAGAACTAGGAGATTTGTCAAAGTACATTGAGGGGGTACTGATAAAATTATTCATTGAGGGGGTGCTAAAACCACATTAACTATAAGTTGATTCTACCCTTTAGTATCATTGAACTTGACCTTTTATGGGACTTTGTTGTTACTCTTATTAGTTGTGTCTGATGTATTAGTGTACTTTAGTTTGCCCATTAAAATTAGTTTGACTTCTCTTTCCTTTAATGTGTGACATAATTTAGTGAAGGAAGAGAATATTTTGAACATAATTGATTCATGAAATGTTGGCAGAAGACTTTTTTTGAAAAGGTCTTGTAACTCCTCATCTACCGTGGGGCTAGTCATCTTAGTCAATATGGTCTTATATCAAAGAATATATTTTGTGAGATGTTTATTTTATTGTTGTTTCTGATAAGCAATTTGAGAATATGAAACCTTATCACCAATGTTGATACTGAAGTGTGCTAGGAATATGTTAGCTAAAGGATTGAATGCATTGATCGACTAATTTGGTAGACTATAGAACCATTAAAAAGAATAATCTTTTAGACTCCATGGAAATAGATTGGTAAGTAGCCAATAAGTTGGTGCATAGTCCAAGCATGATGTGTGAAATTCTCTTAAATGTGTATCTGGATCACCCTTGCCATCATAAAGAGTAAGCTTGGGTTGAATAAAACCTTGTGGCAAGGGTGTAGAAGTAATGTGACATGCCAATGCTATATGCAATAAAGGAAAAGAATTTAAACCATGTATAGGTCTAGAGGCACCTTTCTCAAGATGTAGCACCTTAGATTGAAGAGATCTTATCTTTTGCACAAGGGTTACCACATTAGGAGAAAAAGATGTACTAGTTGTAGCTGGTGGCACTGAAGAAGGTTGGACTACTATAAGGGGTTATTGAGACATAGTTGCCCCCATAGTGTCATATTCAATTGGTCACTCTGAAGGAATGGAAGACTCAACTTACTTAGCCTTTTTAATTTCCATGATAGATTACAAGATAAGAGTATGATATCAGGGTTTTTCCCTAAGTCTTTCTCTAAAACTTTGGAAAATCAAATCTTTATTGAGGATAACTTCATTATCAACAATAGGTGGAAGTGGATCAATCGTCCAATATGGTGGAACATGAGAAAAGGTGTGTGCATCATCATTATTATTTTCATACAGCTCATTATTGGAGTTATCCTCATGAAAATTTATGTAATCTAGATTTGTAGGATTTATAATAGGAACTTGATCTAGTTGTTTGTCCATGGTGTATGGATCAAATTGAAGGAATTTGGGTGAATTCAGGAGGGTTAACACTAAGTTTTGCACTTCATTGCAAAGGCAGAGATGCAAGGAGCTTAGGCGGCATAAGGAAAATAACTTAGATAATAGTATAAAAAATTAAATGGATATAATCTAAACAAAGAACTAGAATATGCATAGAAAGGTTACATATCTCCAAAACATGTAAGATGATACCCCAAGAAGCAAAAAGGAGCTAGTACATGCAACTAGGGTTTTACAATAATATTTTTATGAAATACTATCAATTTTTGAAATTTAAAGTCAATTTTTGAGTTGAGTATGAAAGTAAAAATTCAAAAATTTATGGTAAAATTCTTGATTTAATGGGACCTTGTAGATGTAACTAGGGTTTTGAGGAAAATAATTTTTTTTTTGAAATTACTATGAATTTTTGAAATTTAAAGTCAATTTCTAATTTGAATATGCAATTAAAATTATTGGGAAATAACTGGGAGATAGTTGATGCAACTAAGGTTTGAAATAAAATTATTTTTGAAATTACTATTGAATTTGAAAATTTGAATCAAAATTATGATTTATATATGCAAGGAAAAAATTTAGAAAATTATTGAAATAATGTTAGAAAATTAATGGGACCTAATTGGTGCAACTAGGGTTTGAAAGAGAATTATTTTAAAATTTACTACTAAATTTTAAAATTTGAGATGAATTTATTATTTAAATATTCTAGAATAAATTGTAAAAATTTATGAGAAAAATTAGCTAGGAATTTACCCTAGGGTTTCTAGGGTTTTTATGCATAATTTAAAGTAAGTCAGGCTCACCAAATGATTTATTATTTTTAGAGAAATTAGTGTTTAATTCCTAAATAACAAAATGGTCTGGGTAGGAGAAAATTATCAAATAATATTCCAAATTAAATCCACTAATTTGTGAAATTTAATTGCAATTTGACCTTTTCTAAAAATAGTAGTGAGAGAGATAAAATTGAACTTATGTTTTTTTGTATAAATCTGATTGAGATGGGGTCTAAAAAATTGTATGCAAGCTTAGGACACTATCATAAATAGAATCCTAAACTTCATTTCTTGATTAGATAGGAGCACTAAAACTAGACACCCTAGGATCCAACGATGTAGTCCTTCCCTAACACTATTGTCTTGAAGATTTAAGTTTTTTGGGTTTTATTCATTTGGATAGTGTGAGATTGTGTACCAAATTTCAGAGCCTCTCTATCAATATATCTCTCTGTAAAGCTATTTTTCTATGTTTATGCCTTTTATGCACTTGAATTGAAACTTTGAAAATAGGGAAAAGGGGTTAGTGTGTGTAAAATGAAATAGACGTGCTTCACACCCCATGTGTGGAGACGTTGTCTACATACCAATACTCTGAGGAGGGATCAAGATATATTTATTTATCCCTTGAAGAGTGCTTGTTGTAATAGTGAATGAAAATGCAAGAGATGCCAAAACTAGGTGTGCTTGAGATGACTAGGGACTTGTGTAAGGACTTGATCTGGCTTGAAAGTGTATAGGCTAGCTATATGCAGAGAATAAGGAATATTTATTGAGTGATCTTTCTTATATTCTTGTTTGCTTGAATGATATTTTCCAACCTTTTCTAAATGATCTTTGAATGGGCTTTTCTATGGATCTATTGGTCATGGGGTAGATGAAACCAAACTAGGCTAATGTAATAAACAAGAGGAATCATGGAAAAATGGTAATCTAGGCTCAAATTTTGATTGGATGATAGCATTTAAAAGGAGACACCCTAAGGTCCAGTGCTATAGTCTAACCTTGGTGATATTGTCCTAAGTAGATGGGACCTAGGGGATGGATTAGTCATGAAGAGAGGGTCTTGGTTTAGTTGGGATCAAGTTTGGAAGGCTACAAATGATTGAGAATCAGTGAAAACAATCCTATGAGGGTTATGAGAATGAGAAAGAGTGACCTAAGGATTGGGTGTCATTAGCCATGCTCAAGTTACCAATTTTTGCATTTTATATGACTACAACTACAAGGAAAAATATGCACATATGGCACGTCAAGATATTATAAGACTAATAATTATTATATATACTCATAAAAGATGGAAAATACATCAAATGGATGTTAAAATTGCATTCCTAAATAGATTAATTGAATAAGAAGTATATGAGGGGTAGCCACAAGGTTTTGAGGTAAAGGGTAAAGAATTGTGGGTATATGTTTGATAAAGGCTCTTTTTGGATTGAATAAATCTCCAAAATATTGGCACTCAAAAATTTATATATGGTTATTATATCAATACTTTGTAAGAATTCAAAATGAATCAACTCTTTACATATAATCACTGGTTCTAATGTTTTATATGTTTGTCTGTATGTAAATAACTTGATATTTAGAGGTAGCTCTATAGAGATGTTAAATAGATTCAAGGAATTTATGATACCAAAATTTGAGATAACTAATATTGTACTTATGAATTTAATTTTTGGCATGGAACTCCATCAAAAAAAGAGGAAGTATTAATTTGTCAAGCCATGTATGCCTAGGGCATGCTAAAGAAGTATAGTATTCAAGATTCAAAGCCCACAGACACTCCAATTACACGTGGATAAAAACTTATGAGGGAGGATATAAATCCTTAAATTGATTAAAATATTTTTAAAATCATGATGAGAGGTTTGATGTATCTCACTATGACAAGCCATGATATTAGTTATGGGGTTTCACTAGTTTCTAGATTTATGAGTAAACCATCACTTGAGTATTTACATGCAATGAAGATAATTTTTAGATATGTAAGAGGTACCTATAATTTTGGTATTCATTTTAATTTAAATTTTTAATTATGTCTAATTAGATACACATATTCAAATTGGGGAGGATCTCTCAATGACATGAAGTCAACTTCAAGTTATTGCTTCACACTGGGAAGTGGGTTGGTTTCTTGGTCTTCAAAGAAATAATCTATAGTTGACATAACATATATTGAATATAAAAATACATCCCTTACATCAAATTTCACACAAGGATTATGGATAATAAGATTATTAGCTAATTTCAGTGAGGCTCAACTTGAGCCAACAAATATTTTTTTGTGATAATAATAGGGTAATAAAATTGTACAAGAATCCTATTTTCCATACTAGAACAAAGCACATTGACCTTAAATATCATTTTTTCATAGAGGTCCATGATAAAATATTTTTCATTGAGCATGTGATGAGTGAAGGTAATTTTTCTGATATTCTCACCAAAGAATTGCACAAGTAGATTTATGGAAGACTTAATATGATGATAGACATATCACCTCTTTGCATCAAAGTGGAGATTGTTGAGTATGATACCAATATGGGAACTTGAGTTATATTTTTTTACTTTGTTTATTTTATATGTTTTAGGTGTTTAGGAAGTTTATTTAATTTATGTATGTCCTAAATTAGTTGTTTGGTCATTTTGGACACTTTCCAATAATTTTTTAAAAAATAGTTACAATTGTCATTCAACTTAAGTCCATTGTAGTTCACAGGAGTTCACTAAAAGTGATATGCATTGAGTATAAATCATTATCTACTCATCCCCAAATAGGTGGGGTGCACTTTTTAAGTTAAGATGATTGATATTAAAGTTATTTTTGTCCTGTTTGTTATATTTAGCTCAATTGGGGAACCTAGGTTGAATAGGATGTTTTTTAGGTTGCAAGATTGACTTTACTATTGAAGAGGCTTCTTACATGATGTCTAAAGCTTTAAATTGAGTTAAAATTAGATTATTTAATGTATTTGAAATTCAATTAATTTATTTTAAGTTCACTTAATGGTTTATGAGTTTTGTCTTTATATATTTACTTTTAGAGTTTACTTACAAAATTTACAAGCTTCCTTGTAATAAGCTCAAATTAGCTTTTTTATTTAATAAATTTGCATACAAATGTAGTGTGGTGCATTAAATTAAATTAAGAATAATTTTCGTGTCTTATCTTTGATATTATTTCATGTATATAGTAATCTAAACTAGTAAGAGTATCATCTCAATTTTGAAGCTATTTCATATAGTTTTTTGGTCAATAATTTCTCTTACAACATAGTTAATATGACATCTAGTAATTTGGTATAGTTTTGATGATACATAGCTTTAATATTATAAATAAACTAATCTTATTTTCACTCTTTTCATACATTTAAAAACTTAAAAATCCGAATGTATGCATGGTCTATTTTTTCCTGTAAAGCATATAGAAAACCCACATAACTAAAACAACTCAAATTGCATTCCCCTCTAATGTGTTAAATTATTTTAATAATGTTTAAAACTAGGTTTAATAGTCCAAACCATCATACTGCTTGTATTTTACCAATTCTACATAGACCAACTAAGTCACCCAATACATCGTGACCTAATAATAATAGATTTTGGGGAGACCCTACATGCTTCCTTTCAAGAGAGGTTGGATGGATAATCAACCTGCCTGAGTTGGTGTGCCAAATGACCCATCAACATATGGGATCTGCTCAAATTCCAAAGAGGGAATATATTATACATATATCTTCTAATCATATATATATATATATATATATATATATATATATATATATATATATATATATATTAATGATAATTATGGGATTGAAGGCTTGATGCAAGGTGACCTTAAGGTTCCAATTTGATTTCCTAATATTCAGTACCTAGTGACCCACCATCTCAAATACATTTAGATGTGAGGTTTTGTCATCAAATGTTGCATAGGGTTCCAATCTCACCACATCATTTACCTTTGATATGATAGACACATGATAAAGATTTTTAATATTAAGGCCAAATAACGTATCTTGTTACATTTAATTTCAATATATAGTAGTTATTATTTTTCACTTATCCATGTTTTTATAGGTTAGTGGTTTTGTAGGCTCTAAAATATATCATTTTTCATTCAAAAGACATAAAAAAAATCCTTTTTAATATTATTTTATGTTCTAATTTGAAGAACAAGCCTATGCCACATTTTTGGTGTCTAAGTGCACAACTCAAAGTGAGGGGAAATAGTATCACAAATTGGCCCCATAACCTTTATTTTATGTTAATTAGTGTCAATTTTACATATTTGTTTGTGCATAGCTAATTTGGTCTAAATCAAGAAATATTGGTACTCTTGTCGACTTTTAAAGGTTGAAACCCCGTTCTTGCATCTTAAGAACACCCTCTATTCTCTCTTTTCATCCCCCCAATCCCAATGTCTATATTGTATAATGTAGTCTTAACAGTCTATCTGAAATGAAGTCAAAGGTCAAAATAGAGTTTTTCTCTCTCCCTTATGTCAATTTGGCTTACTTTCATTTTCTCGCCTTCCCGTTTCTATCCATTAGAAGTTGGAATTCACACAATTTTATGAAATTTGAATTCAAAATCTCCTATAAATTGACAAGTGTAAGTGACAAGATAATAGTGTTTCACATGTTTTTGCATTTTGGGGCCATGAATAGTAAAGTGTTCAAGACAACAAAAATTGATCATTGGTTGCTGGAAAATTAATAAAACGTATATATTTTAGTGTGGATATACAAAGAAATATTGCATCTGTATTATTCAAAACATTTTGAAGTTTATTAATTATTTTTTAACAATATTTTGAAATATATATTATTGTCCCAAAGTTGAACACATTTTTTTGATTTAACTCATAGTGTACCTCATTTTGGGAAACAGGCATTATTGATTAGTATTTAGCTAACATCTACAAAGGATAAATTTGATGAATATTTTCAAGTTATTTATTTTATGTAATTTAGTATTTTTGGACATATTTTTTCCCACCTAAAACCTTATAAATCAAAAACATCCCATTGATTACATGCCCCTGAATCCATTTTGCTTTACTTAAAATTCTAGGTAAAAAATAGATATTGTAGTTATAAATACTCATCACAGCATGAGATGTGAGGGAATGAAAACAAAGTGTCAAACCAAATGAAAAAAAAAACATAAGTTATATTTAAGTTTTGGGCACTTCATCTAGGTTAAAATTTCATTCTAAGCATCATTTGGAATGGAATGTAAAATATATACAACTATTTTCAATCAGCACCAATTTATGGTTACTCTTATATTTAACTTATTATTGTTACATTTATTAATTATGCTAAAATGCATTCTTATGGTGGCATCTGGTGTGGTGGAATAATGTTATATTCATGAGTGTGTTCACTTTTAATGGCTGACATAATAAACTAAAACTCAACTAATTAAAATTATATATAAACTACATGTAAAGTTTGAAAAATAAATAAATAAATAAAACCTACCATTAATAAGAGCATATCCAATAAGCATAAAGTAGTTGGATAATAAATAATTTTTTATTGTAGGAGTCATCTAGTGGGCATTCATAGGACAACTCAACATTAAAGGAGGCATAATTAAAATCATAGTCACAATTTGGTAATTGAAAAAAGGAAGCAGAGATGAATGTTGTCTAATAAATAATTTACACAGCTTCACACTTTATTTGATTATATACATATAATTTTTGTAACTGTGAAAATGCAAAAAAATGAATACTTTTATCTCTAATATTAACTATTAAATATAAATTTATTTAAAATGTATATAGTAATATATATTATATATAAATTATAACACTCAAATAAATTAAATAATTATTGTAAAACTACTATTATTATTATTATTATTATTATTATTATTATTATTATTATTATTATTATTATTATTATTGATGAAATTGTAATAATTTTGAGGAGGAATGGAATTTTAATAATTGTAAATGATAGTCCATACACATTCTTTTGACTATGGCATATTTAAGTTACGTACATTATCATAGAGGGAACCGTATTTGACCTTTCCATGTCAACGTTTTCTATGATTGGGTTTCAAGAAATAGGTCGATTGTATTTTTAATAATGTTTTACCTTTAAATAATGCTTTACCTTTAAACCACACCCCCACCCATTACAATGTGATTCGTTTTTCCATACACTCAATATATATTCATAACCAACTCAAATAAGTTTCTCATGATATAATCAAAATATTGATCACTTTATTCTCTTCTTGATGATGGATCACTGAGTGTGATCTGAAAGATCAATCCAAAAAGACTCACACAGTTGCATTCAAAAGCACTCTCCTTATTTCATCAAAATATTGGGCATCTTTTGTCAATGCATTATAGTCCTATGAAAACCTAAGGATGCTCAACAGATAGAAAACTCCTACATTAGAATATCACTTGAGTGAAGCAATCAAGCACTCACTTGGGATTTAGCGAGATATCACTTAATCCAATATGATCAAATAATCCATGTTATAATCAAATTTATTGATCAAGCTATCGTTTATGTTAAAACTCTGAGTCTATCCATAGCAATCTACAAATAAAATCAAGAATAATTAAAAATATGCTTGAAGATCTTGGAGAGAGGATAAAAGGAGCAAGACAATGGTAAGAATTTGCTTATTATTTATGATTTGCTTCCATAATCTCTCCCTTTGATGTTATCATGTTTTGGGTTAAATTTGCTATATTTGTTAGTTTTAATTAATAGCTCAAAAATACAATTATACACTATAAAAAAATTGTATTCATAATAATAGTGCTTATTTATCTTTGTTTTTTTGAATGAAATAAAGGTAAAATTTCACCCAAGAGCACAATCACTACTAATTTTGGGTAGTTTGTTGGATCAAGATTCAAATCCTCCCCAGTTTCAACATGTTTTCTTCAACCATTATGGTATTCTAGTCGACATTCAAATTGCACTTGAAATCTATGATTAGTGACCCCATCTCTCATTTTGCTCACAAAGTGTTAAGAAACAATAATCTCGTTTTTTATAGAGATGACATTGAAAAATGAGCTTGTGTGTTCCTTCATAAAATGTGGCAATGTATTGTGAAGGAAGGACATGTTTTGTTTCCTTGTATACTTGAGCAATGACGAAGTGATAGGGAAGGGAAATGCCATACATCATCTTTGAACTTATTAAAAGGATGGAGGGATTATTGAAGTTTGGGGTTTTCGATCTCTGTTTGCAGGAAATGGGAAACTTTTTCAAATGTTGGCGTTCCCCTCAGCCTCCTCAGGATCAACACACTGCACTTTTGGCGCCTGCTCATGAAGAAGCCACTGTATCATCGTTGGCGCCTTCTATCGACTCAATTAGGGAGATAATTCAGCAAGTTGATCCAGCTGATCAAATCGATCTGCTTATCGATTTCATTGAATCTCAGCAACAGAGGATCAAGGTCAGCTCCACCAAAATCAAACAATGCCCTACCAATATCCGCTATAAATTAATTAACGTATAACTCATCAGATGTTTGTTGACTATTGCAGGGTTCATCGGAAGCATCCTCCTCCTCCGTTTCGATAATTCAGGTCGATTCCGTAGCGTCAAACACAGATATAGCTGCTAAAATTATCGACTTCATTTCAACAGAAACGGAAAAGCTAGGGAAATTGGTAATGCATATTTTCCTGTTGGAATAAATTTCATAATAAATTATTTGAATAATAATAATTTAGATTGTGTTTCGTTGCTCAGGAATTAGCTAAGGAAATGGGAAAACAAGCATTGGGTGCCATGGCGATAGTGGGAGAGTTGCACTGGGTATTTTCAGGCTTGGCTGTCACCGCATATGCACTCGAGAGATGGGTGACAGCAAAATCTAATGTGTCAGAGTGCTGGGAGCTGTTGCAGAAAATAGTGGATCTGGCAAAAGACGTAAAGATTCTCAAGGAGCTCATGCCCCAACAGAGTCGAAGAATCTCCAAAGCGATCCAGATAATAGTAGAAGGCGGAGTGATGTGTTGCGACTTCATTGGGAAAGGAAAAGTGTCCAGGTTAGTGCACTCAACCTCTCTGTATTTGTCCGTCGAGAAGACTTTAGTTGAGTACTTCTGGTTGACAATATTTGTCTAAGGAATCGATGAGAAATTAGAAGGAAATAATATCTAAATAATAGTTTGTTCATCATCATATAACTCTTCTTTATGAAAATATGAGGCCCAACATCTCCGGACCTTAACAGTGGTAAATAATATTTTTAATACATATATCACATGAAGGGTGTGGTTTGCATTATCTTAAATAAAAAAAAATTGGCCCATTTCATAAGGTCTTGAATGATTTTGTTATGAATGTTGATATGGATGCGGATTGTTATCAGTGGGAAAAATCTCTTTTGGTGGATTTCGAGGAATTAAACATCTCAGAAGAGATATTCTGGAGGCAAAAGTCTCATGAAAGTTGGCTCAGAGATAGTGATCATAGTACAATTTTTTTTTCACAATTCAAGAAAGGCAAGGAGATATTCCAATAGAATTTCTAAAATTCAGAATAAAGATGGAAAGGATCTAGAGTTGTTCTCGGAAATAAAAGCCGAGGCAAATGATTTCTTCCAAAATTTGTTGAGTGGAGATGAGGTGTCAGACCGAATTTCCTAGGAGAGCCTTCTACACTTCATCCCTTCTCTAGTCACGAACCCACAAAATGATCACCACTTAGCCCATTTCTCGAATGAGGAGATTAGAGTTGTTGTCTTTGCCATGAAAAGAGACAAAGCCCCAGTTCTTGACGATTTTTCAGTAGTTTTTTACCAAGAATTTTGACCAATCATTGGTGATGAAGTAACAATGGTGGTTGATTTTCCCATATAGGAAAGCAAAGTGAGCTCTAACATCAACTGCACATTTATCTCTCTAATTCCTAAAGGTGTCACTCCATCCACTTTTGGGGACTTTCATCTCATTTCCCTTTATAACACTATATACAAAATAATCTACAAGGTCGTTTCCTTTTGGTTGAAATCCTTCATTTTTTAGTTAGTTTCTTCGGAGCAAGGTGGATTCATCCCAAAATGCCACATTCAGGGCAATATCATTGTAGTTCACGAACTCCTCCATATTTAGACCAATAAAAATAAAAAAGGTATGCTGATCAAATTGGATATAAGTAAATACTATGACATGGTCAGTTGGAGATTCTTGTTGAAGGTTCTATTGAAGATTGGCTTTCACAAAAGTTGGTGAAACTGGATTTTCAGCTATATCTCAACACCAAGGTATTCAATTCTTCTGAATGGAGGACCTATGGGTTTATTTGAAGCAAATAATAGGATTCAACAAGGAGATTTTATTTCTCCCTTTTTTTTCATTCTGATGGATGAAACTTTAAGTAGATCTATCTAAGCAGCAAAGGCAAAGGGTATAATAAAAGGTCTTAGTATCACAGATGGATTGGATAATCTCTATCATCATAAATTTGTTGATGGCACTTTCCTTTTTGGCAAAACCTCTATTAGAGAAGCTTCCAACATCAAAACCATCTTGAATTTGTATGCCAAAGCATCTGGTCAAGAAATCAGTGACCATAAATCTAATTTTTTCTTTGTTAATGTTGCAAATAGGATGCAACCCAGACTAGCTCAGAATCTAAATTTTAGAATAGGTAAGCTATCGGCCAAGTACCTTGGTGTTCCCCTCTTTGAAGGCACTGGTAAAGATGCTCTATGGGATAACCTTATCACATCCCTCAAAGATAGGCTTTTCTCATTGAAAGGAAAAAATTTAACTCTCGCCGGTCTCTTAACTCTCATTAAATCTGTGTTTTTTACTATTTTGATTTACTTATTCTCTAATCTCAAACCTACATCTGGAGTGTTGAAAACCATTGATTAGTTATGTAGAACCTTATTTTGGTAGGGTACACTTGACAAAAATAAAATTCATCTTATTGGCTAGGATAAAGTAAGCCGAGCTAAGAAGGCTGGTGGATGCAACATTAGAAAGTCTAAATTCTAGAACAAGGAATTGGGTGCCAAACTTGTTTGGAATGTGGTTTCAACTCCACACCTTCTAAGCAACCAAGTCTTGCTATTAAATTACCTTGGTAATTGGGACCCCTTGTCTATCTTCAATTTCATAAACCTGCCAGCTAGTTCTCATATTTAGAATTTTATGATATATTATTGGGGCCTTTATTTTGGTATGTAAGGCTTCATACCAATAGGATAGACACTTCAATGCGATGCATCATTTTGAATGATGACACTTTTGGCATCTTGGTGCCAGTTAGAAGAATCAATGTGCACCTTGTGCCATCTGGCAGGCAACTAACCAAATCTAAGATTCTTAGGGCATCATCCAGGTTACATGATATGTGGTGACTTTAGTATGAATCCTACAAGGTGATGAAGCCAAAAGAATGATCACAAGGGCTCCAACTTGGTAATTCACATGCACACCCCACCCTGACAGAGATGTTCTTCGATATCTATAAAAGGATCTTGAACCAGTGAAGCTAAAAATGTGATATTAGTGTAGTGAAGCTATGGAGAATTAGTTATTTATACATTGTAATGGCCATAATTAGATCCAGAAGTAGCATGCATGCCATTAATTCTCCAATTATAGTACCTAAGCTCATTTGTGAGCCTCTAGACTATTAAATAGCTTAAGCAAAAATTTTGCATTGTTTATACATAGCATGTACTGTATACTCTATTTCAAATTCAATGAATGATGAAGGTTGATGCACATATAATGTTTCTATTCTACACATCTTTGGTATTATTAGTTTAATGTGTAATGAGTGTAATGGATGCAATGTTATAGGTTAAACTAATTTATATTAAGTAAAGCTCAAGTAAGATTTTGGTTCATAATGTTAATGGCATCCTTATGTTAATTGATGATGTCAGCATATCTGGTATATCAACTAAGTGTAAATCCCATGCCAAGCATTGATATCCTTGCATGAATCATGAACCTAGTATCAAAACATAAATTGAAGAAACCCCTTATACCATCTAGCACCTATATGATGTTAGGCTTAGTTTATCATAGGCTTGTGCCTGAATGGTGCTAGAACTAGTTCCCCAAATGGGTTTACACCTATATATCACCAAGCCTAGTCCATGAAAGACTCACACCATGGGATATACTTAAGACTTATTTGAAATGACCATGTCCTATATTTGATTCCTTACGTCATGGCATAACTAGCCTAATGTAGGCCTTGATCTTTCTCTATTATAGTTTGGGTGAGCACATAAGGCCTGTACCTTATGTGAATTGATGTTGGTATAACTGAGTGTAAAATGTTGAGCACATAAGGATAATCCCATGTTTAAGCCTAAGTGTCATGAGTCCATAACAGACTTAGACATACGTTGAAGTGCTATTAAATTTTTTACAACATTTTAGTTCTATTTTTGGGTGTTTTATTCTTTTTGGGAATTAGGTGTTTAATTCCTAAGCAAGTAAAGGCCTGAGTAAATGTAAATTAATAATTAATGTGTCTCAATTAGCCTACTAATTTACATAAATAGATATGTATTTAACCTTTTCTAAAAATAGTAAGAAGTGTAAAGAAATCAAACTTAACTTATTTTGCATTGAAACGGATGATGGAAGGTCTGGAAATTACTATGCAAGGATGGAAGACTATCATAAATAGGACATAAAACTCTATTTATAGATTGGACATGAGTGCCAAACTCAAGACACCTTGTTACTTGGTGTTTTAGTCTACTTTCAGATGTTGTTGTCCACTTTTGGTGTTGTTGTCTTGGAGGTCTAGTTTTTCTGGGTTCTACTTGGTAGGCCTATGACACCCTAGAAGAGAAATATTGAAGCTTGGATCTCTACAGAACTCACTATGTGTTTGATTTAATCTTTGAAACCCTTAGGATCTCTTGGTACTTAAACATGAGTAGAAAACTTGGGAAAGAGAGGAGGGGTTAGTGTGTAAAAGATATGTTGGATGCACTTCACACCCCATGTATAGGCACGTTACTACATACCAATACTTCGAAGAGGGATCAAGCTAATGTAGTTCTCCCATTAAAAGTGCTTAGTGTAATTATGTGATGTATGAAACTACATGTGAAATATGAATGTACTTTGGATGACTAGAGACTGATATGAGTACTTGAATATGCTTGAATTGATCTTGAAAGGCTATATGCATAGAATAGGGAAGAGTGCTTGAGTGTACCTGCTTGTATTATTACTTATTTCCTGTGAATGAGTGTTAACCCTTCTAAATGGAAATTGAATTTCCTTTTATATGGAAACCAATAATCATGGGTTAGATGATATTATATTAGGCCAACAAGAAAAAAGATAAGGAATCAAAAAAAATTGACCATTTGAGGCTAAAGTGAACTTGGACAATAGCGTCAAAAATAAGAAACCCCTGAGTTTTGGTGCTCCTGTCCAAGTTGGATGCTATTATCCTAGGAGGATGAGACCATGGGGGATGGATCTGGGTCTGAGAGGGTTGCCTAGGTTTCAAAAATCTAATTCTAGGAAGCTACAGGTGATTGGGAATCAGTGAAAGTCTAGCCAAGAAGTGTTGAGTGAGCAAGAAAGAAGACCTATAGGTTGGGTGCTATTAGTCATGCCTAAGTTATCTAATTTTGAATTTTATATTATTACATCCCCCCCACTTTATTATAGTGATGCAACAAAGTGAAATACTAGGATAAATGAACAATACAAAGCATACCTGAACTTATCTATAAGGGAAAACCTCATGAAGCTATGTGAAGCTAGATGTGTGTAGAGAGAGCACACTGCGATATGTGAATCTATAAATTAAAAAATGAAGTAGATCAATTCTTACTAGATATGTTATATCTAAAATAAGAATGTACAAAATCTGAGTAAAGGAAGAGAGAGTAACGAATACACCTCACTGGGTATGTGAACCAATATAAAACCTATTATAATATTGGATTATGCTAAGTATGTGCTAAATCAAGATTAATATCATGAATGAATCTGAGTGATCAATTCCCTAGAATATGGCTCGAAAATTCAAAGACTATTCCTTTAGCTCCATTGTCACCAACTAAGTGAAGTTAATGAATTATGCATGTGTTAATCAATGAATTATGCATGTGTTAATCAATGTCTAGACTTTATGTTTAATCCCTCTGCATAGGTGGCTCAAGAATATAAATTCTATCCCTTTGGCTTCAATATTTCCCCATGAAGTGAAACTATGAAGTGATACTGGTATAGAATAGATGTCATATGAGATGGATCGTACAGCCCATGAATGTGCTAAAAATCTAACACTGTGGTGTGGATAGCTGAATGTGTGTTGAAAAATAGGCCACTCTTGGCCATTTTGAAAGATGCAAATTAGGCTTGTATGAAAGCCACTTTGAAACTGATGTATTAGGCTTATATGAAATCCAACTCAGGAACTTAGGTACTCAAAAATCTAAACTTGTATGAAATTTAAACTTGAATGTGATGCCAACCACCTGCAAATAGAGTAAGGCATGTAACTACTAAGAATGCCTAGAATAAACTAAACTTGAAAATAAAAGATCAATGTGTTATGCACATTGCCCCTAATCACTAATATCTGAAACATGGATTCTGATCTAAAATTTATGCCAACTACCGAATCTAAATTAAAAGTGAGAACCATCATGTCGTGCATGATAACCCCCTATATCTAAGAAAAATGTAATGAAACTACTAAATCTAAGGGATTTGAAAGTGCAAAAACTATCCTTGAACTATTTTTTTTTATTTTTTCTGGAAACCCTGAGTGTTTTTCTACCTAGATAGGAGCACCAAACTGTGGACACCACTATTTTTGGTGCTACTATCCATTTATGTCCCTACTATCCATTCTAGCAGTACTGGCTATTTTCAATGATGTTGTCCATTTCTAGTGGTGCTCTCCATTTTTGGTAGTGATATCCATCAGTGGTACTATCCATTTTTAGGGGTGTTGTCCTATGTGAAAATTGGCTATTGATCTACAACTCTCACTAATTTTTTGCTCTGTTTTAACTAGTTTGACCTCTAGATACTGAACTAAATGATTTTAATGTTGTTGTTTCAACTGTTAAGATCTTTTAATCTATGTGACAAAACCCTTGTTTATTGCCTCCTCTTCTGAGGGTAGGAATGATGAACTTGCAATGACTGCCCTCATAATAAAAGAATCCTATAAGTGTGTTAAGCTATATAGATACAAGATATAGCATTGAATATTTGATAAGATATTTTAAGATATAGCAATGTTTATATTGAGAGATTTTTAGATCAACAGGGGTATGTCTAGATAGATATAACAATGTAAAAGCATGTGAAAAGTACTGGACTAGAACTTAAAATGTTAGATATTAGTTGTTAGTTATTATTTTGTTAGTAAGCATGGAGGGATGGAGCATGATGTTCATCATGGCATCCAAGAAAGTAATGTAAACGCATGATATAGATCATGGCATTGCACACATGAGAAGCAAACAAGCAATCAAGCCACAAGCAAGAAGCAAAAAGCATACAAGGGTGGCCAAGGGGCCATACAAACAAAAGACATGGGCACATGTCCCTTAAACCAAAAATCAGGCATACAAGGCATGTTTAAATGCCACATACACATACAAGTGAAATAAGCAAAAGTTGGCACACGGGCCATAGGGACATAAAAGAAGACAAGCAAAGGACATTGGCAAATTTCCTAAGGCACACACATGAATAGAAGTAAAGGACATTGGAAAATGTCCTAAGAAACAACTAAAAGACAAGAAGGAACTGGAAAATACAATTACACCAAGCTATGTTAAACAAGGAATGAAATCAAAAGTAATAACTAGAAAATATAAACACATCTAACTAATCAAATCAAATGTGAAAGTATGCAAAACATGTATAGTACGAGACTAGGTATATGTTAAAAAATACACAAATGCTAGGTACTAGTGAAATGTCAATGTAGTAATCTATGTAACCTAGTAAGGAATATGCATCAGCATGATGACTTAGAGTGTGTAGTGTAGGAATGACATAACATGGATGGTGTAGTCATGTAGAAGATGACCCTAGTGGATATATATATTGATGTGTGTCAAAAATGTATAAGTAGACAATGGCTAGAGTGAAACAATCAAAGAGTTGGATGTCACTGCACACACTCAAAAGAGATCAAGTGAAGCATGGTAATGTAGATAGATTGACATACAATAGCATAAAACAACAAATGTAAGTCCTAGCATGATAGTAGTAATTTAAAGCATGGATGATGCATACAATTAAAAAAAAATTGGTATTTTTGATATATTTGAATTTTTTTCTCTATTTCAAAATTGTATATTATTTTTGTATTTTTGAAAATATTTGAGCTATGTACAATCAAGAAGGAGAGTTTATGTACAATCAATGCTAAAAAGAAATGATACTAACTGATGAGTCTCAGATGAGACCCCCTATCATGGTGTCTTGTATCGAATAATGTAATGGTGTGTGATTGTGAATGATGATTGAAATGCTAAGAATATGACTTTACATATTTGGATTCATCATCGGTATCTTGAAAATCATAATAACCTATATTATTCCACTCATCATTATCATCTTGATTTTGAACCAATGGAATGCTAGTTTTGACTGTTGTTGTATCTAGATCTTTTCCTTTGATAAATTGTGTAAGTTAATGATTTGCCTTAGGATATTCAATAAATACCAAATGCTAGTGATAAACATTATCATCTGATAGAATAGTAGTAATGCCTTGAGCATGCTTGCCTAACCCTTGACCTTGATAATCAAACTATTGTAGATATCTTTGATGAAACCCATACTGCTTTGAAAGTTCAGGCTCATTTTGTAGAGGTATATTTGCATATTTTTCATGTTTGACATGTTCTTTTGGTACTTTTTGTTTCTCTAATTTTGCTTTCTGATCTTTTTATTATTTCAATTTTTGCTTTGGTAACCACTTTTGTACTATTTATGAATTTGACCCTTTGTGAATGTGTTTCTATGTTGTTGTGGATTACTTGACTGATTTTCCTTGTATAAGGTCCTCATTAACAATTATCTATTGTATATGCTTTTTCAATGCCAAACATGTATCTGTGTGATGCCCATGCATTCTATGATATTCACAATAATATCTAGATCTTGTCACTGGATGTAGAGGATGTAGTTTGATTAAGTTAGATTTAATCATTTCTATTAGTAGCTTACTTGAACTCTTATTTGATCTCTGAATGCTTTTTTAATCACTAGTTGTAGAGTTACTTTGTTGTGATTTATTATTTTGATATGTAACATTTCTTGCAACCAATTGACTAGGTGAAGGAACATCGACATGATTGACACTAAGATGTCTTTGAAGCTTTTGTATTATAATCTAATTTATCAATGTTGTGATCTTTTCATGTAATAGTTAATTATACATTTGTAAATCTAAAATTATCTTGCTCATACTGGTGATTTGATCATTTAGATTATCACGAGTGCAAACCTTATTTACTTCCAATTGAACATATAAGCACATATGTTAAAGAGGTTTTGAAAAGGCTATAAGATGAATGTATGCATTAGAAATAATAGTAGAGGCTGACTCACCTTTTGGAGGGGTGAAAGCATGGACTTGGTTGGAGGGAAAGTAGATATCACCCTCTTGAGGGAGAGGAGGAGAAGATATTTCTTTCCTCTGCATAAGATATGACGTTGAAACAAGAGTAGCCAAAGAGGCATATACATCTAGGTATAAACTATGCATATAGGCTAAAATGTATGTAAGTAGAGTTATAAATTGTATATCAATATGATTATAAAGAACATTCCACATGAAAGATAACAAACAAGGTATAGAAAGCATGTATGCATAAGAAACTGTGACATGTGTTATGACATTTCTAATGTGTTTAGCATGATAAACTTGTATCTTTTTCCCTATGAGAGATAGAAAGCAAAGGGTAAAGAGCATGGATTTCTAAAATAATGCATAAATATATTTGACATGTATTAGAACATTTGTAACGTGTTTAGCATGATAAGCTTGAAATTTTTTCCATATGATAGATAGAGAATATGCAAAAGAAATACTGAAATCTTGTGCAAGTTTAGCACTGAATTTTGTAATATCATTCCTTATTATGAAACATAAGCATGAAATGCAAATTATGAAGATTTTTACTAACATATGATAGACTTCATCATTCATGTACATGATAGGGCCCATTATGGTTTCCTTGTTATTTACAAGAAAGGTAAGAAAAGTTTGTAAATAAATGAGAATAATTTTTGCAATGTGACTAAGGATGTAAGGTGATACCTCAAGAAGTCAAATAGGAGCTATTATATGTAACTAAATATTTTTCAAAAGTATTATTTGTAAAATATTATGAATTTTTGAATTTGAAATTTATTTTTTAAATTAGATTTTCAACTAAAAATGCAGAAAATGATTGGAAAAATAACAGGGAACTAGTTGATGTAACTAGGGTTTTAAATGATTTTTTTCAAAATTAATGCAATAATTTGAAAATTTTAGACAAAATTTGTAGAATTTGGCTTCAAAAATTTAAGAAAAATCTGAAAATATTTCTAAAATTAGCAATATATTTTTTCGAGTGGTTTGAAGGTGTTTGTATGCAAATAGGACCTAGTATGTGCATACTAGGGTTTGGGTGAATTTATTTAAAATATTTCAATTAATTTATATCTTTTTTATTTTTAAATTCAATAAAAATCAAGAAAACATTTCAAAAAATCAAAAATAATTATCCTTATGGTTTTTAGGGTTTTTGTGCGAAAATTCAAAGTAAGTCGGGTTCACCAAATGTTTTATTCTTTTTGAAAATTAGGTGTTTAATTCCTAATAAAATAAAGGTCTGAGTAAATATAGATTATTAATTAATGTGTCTCAATTATCCTACTGATTTGTGTAAGCATATATGTATTTTACCTTCTTTTTAAATAATAAGTGTAAATAAATCGAACTTAGCTTATTTTGGGTTGAAACGGATGATGTAGGGTCTGGAAATTGTTGTGTAGGGATGGAAAAATGTCATAAATAGGATCGATAGCTTTATTTTTAGATTGGATAGGAGCACCAAACTTATGACACCCTTCTACTTAGCATTGTAGTCCACTTTCAAACATTGTTGTCCACTTTTAGCACTATTCTTCACTTCTGACACTATTGTCCTGGTAGTTTGATTTTTTTTGGGTTATACTTGGTAGGCCTATGACACCCTAGTAGTGAAATAGTGAAGCTTAGATCTGTGTGTATCTCACTACATATCTGATTCAATCTTTAAAACCCTTAGGATCTCTTGGTACTTAAACTTGAGTAGCAAACTTGAGAAAGAGAGGAGGGGTTAGTGTGTAAGAGATATATTAGACATAATTCACACCCCATGTGTGGGTACACTACCTACATAATAATACTCTGAAGAGGGATCAAGATAATGTAGTCCTCCCATTAAAATTTCTTGGTGCAATTATGTGATGTATGTCATTAGATGCAAAACTAGAATGTACTTTGGATGAATAGAGACTAGTATGAGTATTTAAATAGGCTTGAATTGGTATTGGAAGGCTGTAGGTAGAGAATAGGGAAGAGTGCTTGAGTTTACTTTCTTTTATTGTTGATTCTTTCCTGTGAATAAGTGGTAACCCTTATAAATGGACAATAAATGGCCTTTTATAGGGAAATTGATGATCATGGGTTATATGAGCTTGTATTTGGCCAATAGGGGAAAATATAAGGAATCAATTAAATATAATCATTTGAGGCTAAAGTGAACTTTGAAAACAGTGCCAAAAATAGGACACCCCTAATTTTTGACACTCCTCTCCAAATTAGGCACTATTATCCTGGGAAGATGAAACCTAGTGAGATGGATCTGGGTCTGAGAGGGTTACCTGGGTCTCAAAAAGTTAAGTCCAGGAAGCTATGGGTGACTGGGAATCAGTGAAAGTCTAGTTGAGAAGGGTTGAGTGAGAAAGAAAGAGGATCTATACTTTGGGTGCTATTACATCAAGTGTTGGTTACAACAAGTGGAAGATAGCTTTGTGTCGAAGCATCCAACCTGTAGAGGATAAAAGTTGAGAAAGTGGGTTCAAAATAACTTGTATCATGCTCTGTATGACATTTTTTTATGAATTACCTGAGTATGTGTACTAATGTTTGGATGCATATGCAACCCATAGGAGTTATGGATAGTGCTACTAGTGGATAAAGGAGTGCCTAGAAAATCTTGAGACCATAGATACCACTTGGACTAAAGCAGTAGACAAATGGTGACAAGGAGTGCTAAATAGTTACATATTTGAGTTCATAGTTTTAACATACATGTGCCCTAAGGAAGTAGAGTATCAGTTTTTGCATGAACCTAGAGGCACGTTTGTGAAGCAATTCAGTGTAGACCTTAAAAATCTAATTGTGGATTACGGGTTTAAAACTTTGGAGATGGAAGGCTAAAGTCCTTTCACATATAAATAATGTAAAATGGGAAGGGGGGATGTGTAGGTAAAGCAAAATGGAAGTGAATGAGTAGATTAACACCCAAGAGCTCAAAAGATAGACCTATAACAAGAGACAGTGTAGGTTGATAGAAGATCTAGAACCTAGAAGTGCAGATAGAACCTGTAGCGAGTGGGAAAGGCATGGGGAAGGATCTCTTGAAATACAATAGTCCAAGGAGAAGAGATATGATAAAGAGATGGATCAAGCTCAGTATTTGATAGGTGTTGAACCCATTAGGTTCTTACAAAACTTGGTGTCTAAAGATGCACTTGATGCACCTACCCCCTTTGAACCTATGTTGCATGCTCACTCACTAGATCCCCCACTTGAAGAAAGCACAAGAGTGATAATTGAACCTATTGTCAACATAGATTTTAGATGATTTATAGATTTTGAGTGTAATTTTATGATTGGCTAAATTATTCCCGACAAAGAAGTGAGAAAAACTATCTCTAGACCATTGGGTGTTAGGTCACCACAACATAAATTGATCACAAACATCCTAACTAAGTTGATGTTAATGACATAAAGTGGGAAATATCCTATAGGAAGTAGTTTGATACCACAAATAAGTAATACAATGCCATCATCATCAACTGTGCCAATAGTAACAATAGGACCAGTGCCTAACCTAGTGGTTGGAAGCATTAGAGGACCACAACCAAGATAGATGTCAGAGGGACAAGCACCCCAAATGCTAGCTACCCCCCCCCCCTACAACAAATTTATTATGAAATGGATATGCACTTTCTAGAGTATCACAACATGAAAAATGTCATAAATTATGTGCTAAAGTCTGAAATATAGTGGTGCATGTGGGAATAACCCAATCAGAACATAAGGCAACCTAATTCATGATCACTCTACTTGATTACATCCATACCTGGTATAGGAAATTTGACCTAACCAAGATATGATTGATTGTGACACGCTGAAGGAGGCATTTCTAAAGGAATTTAACATTCTAGAATTTGAACAGTAGATCATCATTGTGCTAAAAGAGATAACCCAAGGACTCTTAGAAAGTATGCATTTATAAGATGTAAGATTCAAGACTCTCCTTTCAAAACTCCCATATGACATTCACCCTTCCTAGCATGCATAGTGGTTCATTAGAGGGTTTTTAGTGTTTTTTCAAAGAGCATTTTCCATGAAAACTTATATTGATCCTTGTGAAGTGCTTGAAGCTATGCTCAGAACTAAGGTAGTCAAAAGCACAGATACTAGGATCAATCTATTTATGAAGGCATAAATTACATCCATGGCCTCCCAACTCCAAAATACTATCACTAACTCATCGCAAGACATTCAAAGTGGATTATGATGCACTGACTATGAAGTGGAAGGCCATAATAGGAATAACTACCCACAAAGTAATGTGCACACATTTCTTCTAAGGTGTGAAGTTTGTAGAAAGGCACATGATATTTACAACTTACCTTTGTTGTAACATACCAGTCAGCTCAGCACAACCATCTATTATTGGTTATGTGATGCCTATACCCATACCATAGTTGATTACAGAGTCATTGATGAGATGCACAAGAACATGGAAAGAGGTGCAAGGCAAGCCACTATAGTAGTCAGATGGAAATCTAACCAAGGAAATGAAGGCTATATTTAGTAGAATACAATATTTGGGATAGAATGAGGTGTCAAAGGGTGAGGTGGAGGATGTGGTGGTGGAAGGTTCCCAACCTTCTCATGTTATATGTATGATTCCATAGAACACTATCAGTGTGACTAACATACACATCCCATGTGTAGGTATGTCAAACATCTCATAAGGTCAAGGAATGCCCTGACCTATATAATAAGTTAACCTAAGGTAGGCCTGACATAGACAAAGGTACAGGGATGATCAGGTGTGAGGTAAAAATAGAGAAGTAGACCCTAAAGGTGTAATTGATCTATATAGAGATGGTCAAAGTGTAGGTGACTACTCTTATTGGATTCATCACTTAGCCACCAATTGTGCCAAAACTTGAATTACACATAGAATATGGGGATAAGGGTTTAATTGATCATGTAATATAGCCTGAACCTAAAGTTGTGCCTTACATAGACCCAACACACCAAAAAGATGTATTATAGAAAGTCATGAGTGTAATCCAAAGCCTACAAGGAGAGATCTAGTTAGCACGAGACCTAAAAGTGTACGCTGTTGCCTCTTGAAAGAAGCAAGACAACTAAGAGGTTGACATACAATAATAAATAGAGATCCTACATCTCCTACAAATAAAGGGGATGATACCCCTATTAAATAACTTGATCTTAGAGAATATAGGCCAAAAGTAAGTTGAAGTCATTATGCCAAACATGGAGAGGGCATGAGAATTTAGGCATACATAGAATGCAAAGTGTTGGGTGAATATTTTGTCACTCAGCTAACTGATGAGAAAAATAGTTATGTTCACTGTGGCATAGGGAGATTGGTCAGCTAGATGTGTAGGTTTACCACATCAAAAGGAGACTAATCTCTCCTCTCATCAAGGGGAGGTTCCCTATTAAATATGAGGAGCTATATATTATATCTTTATACTAAAAATAATACTTGGGGTAGGACAAGACCATCCATCTCTCTTTTTTTATAGATGATGTTCAAGGATCAAGGGAGAAATCTTAGTAGTAATGATAGAAAGCACTCCTCTTCTTTCATAAGTACTAATCAGTAAACAACAAGAATCTTTTCGGTAGTAATTATAATCAGGTGCAGTAACACAGTAGGATGAAATATAGTACAAAGTCTCCACCTCAACTGCCAAAGAGTGACATACAAAGGACAATGACGACATAAAGTCATTCCAAGGTCCTTTACACAGAAATAGAATATGAAGGATAATGAGGGCACAAAGTCATCCCAAGATCCTTTACACGGGAATAGAAAGACCAACACACTAAAGGCAATTATGGGGGCACAAAGTCTCTCCACAATTGACCTTAGGACACCTTCCTAACTACTTTCACTAATTCTACTTATGTACTTAAAGGGACAAAAAATGTAATAAGGAAACAGACATAAGAACAATTTCCCTAAAAATGAAGTTATTACAGCACAAAGTCTAAAAAGTCACTTGCTTTATTATTCTAATAACAAAATATGAGCAACTATATGAGCTCAAAGTCTCAGTAATGCCTTGCAATTTGGGCAGAGTTTAGTTTTTGATAACAAAAAGATCTCCCCAAAACAATAAGAGAGAGTCCAATATATAGATCCCAAGAAAGACTTGGGAGTAGTAACACATCATGTTGCATTTAATACATTTTAAATTTTGTCAAGAAGATATGCTGGAATCGGGTGTAGTTACCCATTTGTTTTTCTTAATGCAGAGAAATAGGTCACACCATTGAATGTTTGTGTTCTCCAATGTCCACCTGGTGGACTACTTCACCTTCTAGAAACATATCCCATGCATGGATATTTCTTGTCTTTCTTCATCGTTCCTCCTTTTTTGGCTATTGAATCAGGTCCTTGGTTCAATCACTTCTCTGCTCTTTGGTCACTTTTTTCTGATCTTAACAATTGACACGTGGCGTGTTCCACTGTAAAATAGACTAGGACACTTTGCAGCATCTACGGGACTCTGAGAGGCACTTTGGAGAAGCTTAGAAACTTGAAAGAAACTTGAAATGTAGATGCAGACACTTATCACGCTCCTCTGAGTTATAACAGGACACGTGGCGACTTCTGCTTTGAAAAGGTGAGGACACTTCGCAACTTCTACTCATTTATATAAGCTTTAGAAACATTTTTGAAAATCTTGCAGAAAAGGACACATGGCAGTCTCCACTGAGCTTTGGCTATACTGTAGAAACATTAAGGACTCATTTTAGATTCACCCAGATGCTGACACTTGGTGGCTTCCATGAAGCTTTAGCAGGGACGTGTGGCAACTTCCATAGCTTCTTAGAAACAAATTACAAACTTTCCACTATTTCCACTTGGTGCTTTCTGTAAGACTCTGAGAGAAGCTTATTGAAATTATGGATGCTTAGAAACTTATAAGAAGCTTGAAATGTAGATGATGACACTTATTGCATTTTTTTAAGTTACAATGGGACACGTGGTAAATTTTGCTTACTTTTAGTGGTCACTCAGATGGTGAGACTTGGAGAATTCTGCTTAATTTTAACCATCCACCTAGGGCTCACCATGGTCCTCACTCAATATAGTGAAACGAAAAGAAGGAACTACGGATGTCGACACTTGGAGGCTTTTGATAAGCTTCATCAGGGACACGTGGTGACTTCCACTATGAAATAGACCAAGGTATAATGGGGCTCGATAGACAACACTTGGTAGCGTCTACTAGATCTTGAAAGAAGATTTAGAAGAGACTTGAATTTGACATTTATGGGGACGTCATTGGTTACTTAGCACTTAAAATAGCCTCAAAAAGCATCTAAGTGTTTGGAACTTATTCTTTGGTTGAACCTATCGAACATGTTAGTTCCTTAACTAAAAAATCTTGAATAATTTCCAATTTGAAAGATCAGAACAATTTTTTGAAATGGGAAGAGATAATTTTGTTTTACAGGATCAAAATAGTTCATATGTTGTTCCAAAAAATGAGTGACATTTTTTGGGTACAACAGCTGGCTCTATTTGGGGAACTTCCATCAATTGTAAAAACAATTGAAGGGAGTAGAATCTAGAATCTCCAGTGTCCTCATGTGTACCATTGGGCTATGGAGTCATGCTACTAAGAAATGAAAGGCATCAAAAATGAAAACAAACAACACAAAATGGAACTAAAAATTATACATATGTATAGATGAAATTATCTAATACTTCGAGAATTAAAGTATTTTAGATGCTGCCCACTGTGAGGCAGTGAAAAGAGTGTGTCATCTTGATATTTCAATAGAAAACTATTTTCACCCTTGAGCTGATGGACAGTGAATGGGCCTCTCCAAAGGGAGTCAAATTTTTCATGCATTCCCTTTAGTTCTCTCCTCTTGTCCCATAGTAGGACTTGATCTCCAATTTGGAAATTATGGGCTTTTACTTTTTGATCGAAGAGCTTCTTCACCAGACATTGATGTGTAGTAATTCAGTCCACCATCATATTTCACTACTCATCTAGTTCAGTCAAGCACATGATTATCTTGTCGATGGAGCTTTCATACATTTGATCTTCAATTACCATAGCTAATTTCAATGCTAACAATTCCAGGGTGATTGGTATTTCAGCATTGAGACCATAAAGAAGTTGGAAAGGTGACATACCAATTGCCCTCTTGGGTGTAACTATATCACCCCATAAAGCATCAACCAATGCTTTATGCCATGTTCATTGGTTGTCATCTACCAGCTTCTTGGTGATAGTCACCAAGTTCTTGTTGCTTGATTCAGCTTGCCCATTACCTTATGGGAAATAATCGAAAGAATGGAAGAGAGTAATCCTATAATAGAAATAGAATTGAGTAATCTCCTGAGAAGAGAAACAAGGTGCATTATATGTGATAATTTTAGTTGGGACCCCAAACCTAGAAATGACCTACTTCTGAAGTAGCCTACTTTGTTGGGATAGCTTCCACCCACTTGGTGAAGTAATATGTGGCTGTAAGGACATAATCATGTCCAGCACTTGAAGATGGGTTTACAGCACCAATAAAATCAATTCCCTATTGTTGGAATGTATCCTCTATGACCACCAGCTTGAGAGGCAAGGAAACTAACTTGGGTCTTCCAACAAACTATTGGTAGAGTTCACATTTCCTTACCCACTTATATGCATCTTGGAAAAGAGTTGGCCAGTAATACCTGGCTCACAAAATTTTATGGGCAGTCACAAGAGCAAAAAAATGTCCTCCATAGGCTAGATTGTGGAAAGATTTCAAAAGTTGGCTTTACTGCTCCTAGTCCACATAGCGAAGGAACACTCCATCAAGGCTCCTCTTGTATAGGCCATTGTCCCAAAGGACAAAATTGGTAGCTTTCAACTTGATAGTCCTCCTTTCTTTGTAAGATAAGTGAGTAGGACACTCACCATAAGTAAGGAAATGAGCAATACCTGAATACAACTCATTCATAGTGGAGACAAAGAGGACTATCAGTGTGTCTTCCACCTCTACTTCTTCATGCTCTATTTCTTTTGGTTTATTGTTAGCAATCAATTAGCATAGGCCCCTTCCTCATACTAGCTTTATTGGATTGATGTCTAGATCAAACTCTTAGATCTTTGCAATCTAATTGCCTCTTTTCATCCCAAACTCCTGCTGAGTTAATATGGATTTGACTGTGGTGTCAGGAACTAAGGTAGTAGTGTGTGAATTTAGGATGTAGAAGCAAAAATGCTTGACTACCTTCACCACTACATAAGCATGCTTCTCCATGTTCAAGTACTTCAGCTCATGAGCTTTGAGAGGGCAGCTCATGAAAGAAATGGGAGATTCCATACCTTCTTTATTTTTTTGAACAAGAATTGCTAAAAGTGTGTATTCAGAAGCATAACTATATATGGTGAACTCTTTATTATAGTCTGGACAAACCAGAGTTGGGGTGTGGGCAATGGCAATCTTGATATCTTTAAATGCTGACTTGCCTTCTTTAGGCTAGCCAAGGGTGGTCTTTCCCTTCATCATGTTCACAATGTGTCAAGTCTTCTCAGCGAACTCAGGGATGAACCGTCGTAATAAATTCACCTTTTCGAAGAAAGAGTGAACAACAGTTTTACTTGTAGGCAAGGTAAGATCTTGGATAGACTTGACTCTGTTTGAGTCAATCTTTATGCTTCTTTGGACACAATGTGTCTAAGAAGTTTCCCTTTTGTTACTCCAAAAATTGACTTCTTGGGGTTCAAGGAAATGCCATTCTAATAGTAGCGCTCCAAGACTTGTTGCAAGTGGTGTATATGATCAGGGCGATGCTTGGAGAAGACAGTGAAGTCATCAAGGTATACCACAATGAACTTACCCATCTCATCCTTGAAATCAAGGTCCATTGCTCTCTAAAAGGTGGAACCAGCATTTATCAAGCCAAAAGGCATCCTTCTATATGCAAACATGCCCGAAGGTGTGGTGAAGGCAGTCTTGTGTTGGTCTGCTTCACCAAATTTAACTTGATTATATCTTGAGAAGCCATTTGGCATTGATAACATCTCCGAACTAGTCACTATCTGAAGCACTTGATCCATGATTGGCAAAGGATAATTATCCTTCAAGGATGACTGATTTAAATTTCTAAAATCCATAAAGAGGTGAATTTCACCATTCTTCTTCCTTACAGGCACTATGTTTGCAATCCATGTGAAATGATGGATTAGGAAAATGATTCTAGCATTTAACATTTTTTGTATCTCAAACAAAATAGTCCCTGATATATTTGGATTGTACTATCTAGATTTTTAATTGTAAGGCACTGAATCAGCCTTGAGAGGAATGTCATGGTAGATTTCATCAAGCTTGAGTGACTTCAGATCATCATAGAAATATGCTAGAACATCCATATATTGGTGGGGCAGTGTGGTGAACTTGAACTTCTCTTCCTGAGTACAACACTTCCCAATATTCACCATCTTGGGATTTTCTTCGGTACCCAAATTTATTTGATCAAACCCCTAGGAGGAGCTTGAATCTGTTTACTGCTACTTGATGAACCTATCGTGCTTGTCAAATAGTTTTTCAAGGGAAACTAAGCCTTTTGGGATTTTATTCCCTTTTAGCTGCAGGAATTCTTCGCCTGTGTTTGAACTTGATTCAAGGGTTGGTTCAGGCTTGTGGGGTTCACTACCTTCGAAGTGCAGCCATTCAAAGTTATCCTTTTATTCAAAGAAGGCAATGATTTGGTGATCACCATTGAATACTTGCCAATGATCAGCATTTTTAGGCACACTTTGTCAAAAAACTAGTTCAATGGTGTACTTATCTTCTTTGAAGTTTGGGTGAAGAACTAAGAGAGTTGTTGAAATAGCAAGTGCATCAGCTCAGTCATTGACTCCTCTAGATATGGCAGAGATGTTGAAAGCATCAAAGCTTTCAATTTTATCCTAGAGTAGATTGTGTTAATGGTGCAATCTCTCATTTTTGGTTTGATACAGGTTCTTTACCTGACAAACCACCAGTTCAGTATCTCCTTTGGCATGAAGGAGTTTGATGACTTTATCTCTAGCAGCCTTCATTCCAAGCAATAGATATTTGTACTTAGTTGTGTTGTTGGTGTTGCTGAACTGTAACTTATATGAGTAAGAGAAAATATCTCCTTGAGGAGATATCAACACAATCCCAACTTTTGAGCCAGTAGAGGAGTAGCTGCCATCAAATTCTAGGATCCATACCTCATCAGACACTAATTTTTCTTAATATTTTTCTTCATTAGAGATGGAAGATCCTTTTCCATTTGTACTGCACCTTACCACTATTTATGATGTATGGTCTGAGTCAAACTTTGGATCACATTTAGGGACTTCATCAAACACCTCATAAACTTATTCTATGGATAAAAAGTAATTACCCATGCCTGAAGACTCAAATAGAATTTGAGCTTCAGGTGCTAACATTTGAGTGACCACGTATTTTGCTTCCTTCTCAGGGAGCAATCTCTGCATAACGCCTTTAACTGGGATCCTTGCTTCAGGTAGGTCCATGCTTAATTCACCACCAACATCCTTATAGAAATTTTGCCCAAGAAGGATGCCATATGATGCTGGGACATTGGCCACCAGGACAATCATCTTGATTCTCTTTTCTGGAAAGGCCACAAATGCAAATTGGGCGTCTTTGATTTGTCTCGACAATGGCACTTATTTGTTATCCATGGAAAAGCATCTGCCAAAGGTCTTGGTCAGTGTGAGTCTAAGAGATTCTACCACTTTGGTAGGCATGACGTTTTTAGATGCACCTGAGTCTATGATGCAGTTGCTCAGCTTGTGACCATTTATCAACAGAGAAACATAGAAAGGCTCTATTTTCCCAGAGGCAACAGGAGGAGAAATCACAAGATTATTTGAGATGGATGTGCTCTTGTAGAGAATAGGAGTTACTTTTATAGTTTCTTTTCCTATAGGGACAACTGGTTCTTAACACATTCAACTAACCTACCCAACTGCTCAGGATTAGATTGTAAATATTCAAACTCAGTCATTTGAATGTTGGTCTTCTTGACATGATTAATTATGTCAAATGACTGAATTGGACTAGGAAGAGAGGAAGGCAATTCAACCTTCTAGTTTGTGGGGGGAGGATTGATTTAAGAAATTTAATTTGAAGGTGAAGGTGAACTTGATGTACTTACCCTTTTGGTGATCACCGAGTCCTTTGGCTGGAAAGGCAAAGTGGTTCCCCACTTAGCAATTGAAATTGCAGGCTGAGAATGCTCTTCCATTTTTCTCTTATCAGCTTGTTGAGTTGACTAGTTCTGTGACCTGGTAAACACTTTGTATGATCCATCAAATGCTTCTCCTTTACTTCTGGGTTCATCTTGGTAATTTAGGAAACTAATGTTGGAGTCACCAGCTAATTCTTCTTGACCTTCTGCCAGGAGATCAGCATCATTTTCTTGATTCAATTCAGGTTGGAAAGAGAAATCAGATTATGTTTCAAGATATCCCACTACTGAATTGGCTGGGGGTGCTTTAATGGCAAGTTTCCCCTATGGGGGAGGAAGATGATTTAGTTTCCCTTGATTCCTTACAGCATTTCCCTAGTACAACTGATTTGGAAATGTCCTCCTTGGCAAATCTATGTATGGAGTAGAAGACATTTCTTACACCATTTATTGTTTGAGAGCAAGCAACTCATTTTCCAACTTCTGCACCATTAGATCAGTGGTGCCTGTAGATGGATATTTAGAAGATGATGAGGGTCTATTTATATTAGGATCTCTCCTTATCTTTTCAGCCAAGATAAGGTCATCTTCTACCTCAGTGGCCAAATCTTGAGCTTCAGCAAGGTCTATTTGGCCAGCCCGTCTTAGTAGAAAACTCACTTCAGGCAGTTGTGAGTTTATGAAGAAGCATTTGAGGTTTTCAGGTGTTAGCTAAGAAATTACAAGAACCATGTTCCTCAGCTTATCAAATTTGGCTATGAAATCCCTCATTGGTTCATGAGGTTCCTTCTTCATCTGTGTGAGTTGGGCCAAAAGGGAATGTCTATCTTTTGTAGGTTTGAATCTAGCTTCAAACTTGACATTGAGGGTGTTCAAGTTAGTTACTGACTGAGCTTGTAGATGGTAGAACCAATCTATAGCAATGCCTTGTAATGTCTCTACAAATATCCTGATTGCTACATGCTCATACTCCACTTCTATCACACCAAAGGATATGCTGAAGGCTGCAATGTGTTCATCAGGATGAACCTTCCCATCATTGTATAACTTGGGGAAATTCTTTCTTAAACTGTGTGGTAGCTCATGTAGAGGTGGGTTTAGGTCAAGTGGACCAAAAGAGTTACCCCAAGGGCCTTGAGTTGCCATTGTATGACTATGAAAAGGCGGAATAAATCTCAGAGGGGTGAGTATTGGCAAAGCTTTGTTAATAGAAAAAGTGGATGCTTTGCCTGGTAATGGAGACCTAACTTTAGTAGGAGGAAAGCTCCTAGTTTGTTGGAGGCAAGATGGTGAAGGAAATAGATCAAAATTACTTTGTTGTACCTATTGTCCCCCAAAAGTAGCAGTCATTTTTGGGACAACATTTGAACTATTTTGGTCTTACAAACCAAAATTATCTATTCCATTTTTAAAAATTTGTCCTAGACATTTAGATTCCTCATTTTCCAAGCTTCTCAAAAAATCTACAAACTTTACAGGTCAAGTTCAATGGGTTTTACATGTTGATTTCTATGGACTTTGTTTTTAAAAACTCTATATGTAAGTTCATTTATATAGCTTCAAAGGCTTCTACAGGTGGTTTCAATCAAAAAAATCAGTTTTCAAACACTTAGTCATTTTTTGAGATTGGTTCAGAGCCTCAGTTCAATCAAAAATCTCCATCGACAAGCATCTGAGTGCAAAAAAGAGACTTGAACCATTGAACCGTTGAACCAAAACTTGGTTCAATGGGTTCAATGTTCAACAAGTTCAACGTCTTTGGCAAGAGTTAAGCACTTCATCAAGGTTTAAAGTTCAATCGCTTCAATTGGTTCATCAGCTTCAAGACTCTTAGCCAAATCAAGGTGGCTTGAACCATTGAATTGTTGAACCATTAAACCACTTTGGTTTAAAGGTTCAATGGGTTCAAGGTTCAATGGCGGGTTAAACCAAAGGAATAGTTCAATAGCTCAGTTTAACCAAGTGGTTCAACTCTTTATTTCACTTAGTTGGTTCATTCTTTCATTTCATCCTTTGCTTCAACGTCTACAGGTTCAACAACAGGTTCATTCACTCAGTTCATTCAATTGAACCATTGGCTTGAACCACCTTGATTCAAAGCCTTGGTTCAACTAATTGGTTTAATGAGATGGTTCAACTATTGGTTTAAAGGCAATTTCATAATGTTTTGTTCAATGCTTAGTTCATCGGCTTGTTTCATCTAATTGAACTATCGGCTTGAACCATTTTTGGTTCAACCGATTGGTTCAATGTCTTGGTTCAACAAAATGGTTCATTGCCAAAGTTCAAAGGGGTAGTTCAATGTAGAAAGAGACTTCTCAAAGGACAAGTGCCCTTGCAGAGGACACTTAATCCATAAAAGTACCTTTTGGAAGGGTCATTTTTCAAGGAAGCAGAAAGGTAATTCTTTCGAATTTGTTTAAGGCATTTAAAAAATTGGCTAACACTTAATTATTTTGGAATTTTATCTGAAGGGATTCCTTCAGACAAAAAGTTTGAAGGAATTCTAAGTGGCTGTGGGGGCAAAATCCAAAGACTTGTTCAAAGATTTGGAAAAACAAATAATTCTGTAGACTTTTTGTCTGTGGGAATTTTCCCCAAACTTTTGTCTATGGGAATTTTCTCTGGGGAAATGTCCACAAGAAACCTTCACGTGAGGAAATGTTCATGAGAGAAAGCCTAAGGATTTGTTCACAGGAACTGCTAAGGCAAAGGGCTATCGAAGGACCCCTGAAGGGTAGGTGCCCTCGCGGGGGACTCTCAGTAGCCAAAGTAAAAGGCTATTCTGACTCAACACAGGTCATTTCTCAAGGCCTGAAAGGGCAAGTCCAATCTAGAAGAATACAAATCCAAAAGCCGAAAGAGGACCAAAGGGTGACGCGCTCGAAAACATCAAATTCAAGATAGTGAACTAGTCATTGAGAGCACATTGACAAGCATGTAAACGTCAATTTTAAAGCACATGAAATAGCCATTGATCCTTTGGATTTACAAACCTGAAAGCATTCTTAGAATTCAAGATCAAAATCAGTAGAAAGTGAAGAAAAAAATAACAACGAATGAATCTAGGACTCGATTCAATTAACCAAAAAAGTAGGAATGATGAAGACAAGATCAGACTGTTGGGTGGACATTGAAAGTTGTAATCTTTCAATTACATGACTTGTTTATCTACATTGGAAAGATCAAATGGGTAAAATGCCCCAAAGTTCTAGCCTATCTTCCTAATAGTTTCCAATGCATCATGATGTATTATTGTTCCCAAGTTCTTCTTAAAGTGGCTATATAAGGGACTTTATTTCATTGTAAATGTATCTCTTTTTTGACAATCTGAACGAAACTCTGCCCAAATTGAGAGGCATCATTGAGACTTTGTGCTCAGTCTATTAATCATATTTTGTTACTGGAATAAGAAAGCAAGGGACTTTTTTAGACTTTGTGCTGTGATATCTTTGTTATTGAGGAAACTATTCTTATGTCTTTTTCCTTGATATTTTTTTTATTCCATTAACTTAACAAGTAGGATTAGTAAAATTAGTAAGGAAGGTGTCCTAAAGAATCAACTATGGAGAGACTTTGTGCCCCCATAGCTGCCTTCAGTGTGTTTTCTTTTTATTTCTATGTAAAGGACTTTGAGAAGACTTTGTGCCCTCATAGTCCTTGTATATTACTCTTGAGCATTTCAGGTGGAGACTTTGTGCTGTGTCTTGATTTTTTGGTTACCATATCCTCAGTTACATTTTGATTTTATTTCTAGGAGTATTCTTGTGGTTGGCTGAATAGTTCTTCTGAAAGAAGAGTGTTGTCTGTCATTCCCTTGAGTTTTTTCTTTGTTTTTTACACATCATCTCTAAAGAAAGAGAGATGGATGGCTTGTCCTATCCTTGAGTATTATTTTCTATGTATACATATATAAACATATCCACAGGGAACCTCCCCTTGATGAGAGGAGAGAGTAGTCTCCTTTTGATGTGATAAACTTACACATTTGGATGACTAATATTCCTACTTTAGCTGATTAGACCTATTTTGTTTACCAGTATGCTGATAAGCAAAATATTCAACCAACAGTTTTTGGTGACTTTGTTGGGGATATATCCATTATCCATTTATAGCCTATCCATTCACCTCCACACTAATAGGGAAATAATGCATAGTTTAAAGCCTCAAGCTTCAAACTGAAGCAAGGTCAATGCTTTTCTATTTTTGTTCTACAATTTGGCAGATTCAAGGTATACATGAAGCCAAAGGGCTAAAGGTATCATTGACCCTGTGTTTGAGCTGGTATAGCAAAGTGATTTTGATCTATTTCTTTCACCATCTCATCTCCAACGAACCAAGAGCTTCCCTCCTACTAAAGCCAAATCTTCATTATTAGATGAAGTATCTACTTTTGCTATTGATAAAGTTGTGCCTATAATTAACCCTTTAAGATTTGTTATCCCTCCTTTTTAGATTCCTATAATGGCAGTTCAAGGCCCCTAGGGAAATACTTTTGGTCCTCTCAATCTTACTCCTCCTCTACATGAGCTTCCATGTAGTTCTAAGAAGAACTTCCCTAAATTCTATGGTGATGGGAAAGTTCATCTTGATGAACACATTGTAGCATTCAATATAGCTTGTGGAGTAATCGAAGTAGAATTTGAAGATGTAGCAGTCAGACTTTTTGTTAAAACATTACAAAGTGCTGCTATAGATTAGTTTTACCATTTACAGGCTCGGTATGTGACTGATTGGAATACTCTTAAAGCTAAGTTTGAAGCCAGATTCAAACCTACAGAAGATGCACATACACTTCTAGCTCAACTTACACAGATGAAGAAAGAGCCTCATGAGCCTATGAGAGACTTCATAGCTAAATTTGAAAAATTGAGAAATAGAATTCTTGTCATTACTTGACCTACAGCTGAGAATCTCAAATGCTTTTTCATTAATTCTTAGCTACCTGAAGTCAATTTCCTCTTGAGATGTGTTGGTTAAATAGATCTCGTTGTATCTCAACTTTTGGCCACTGAAGTAGAAGATGATCTCATCTTAGCAGGGAAGATGAGAAGAGATCCAAATAAAAATAGAGCCTCATCATCTTCTAAATTTACATCTACAAGCATCACAAATCCAATGGTGCAAAAATTAGTAAATGAATTGCTTGCTCTTAAGAAGAAAATGGCTCAAGGAATGTCTTCTGCTCCTACATACAAAAGGAAAATTCTCAAATAAGTCATATCAGGGAAATGTTGCCAGAAACCAAGGGCAACAAAATTGCCTTCCTCCCCCACAAAGAAAACTTGCCCTAGAAGCTCCTCCAATCAGTTCAGCAATGGGATACCTTGAAGTAGAATCAGAGTTTTCTTTCCAACCTAAACTAAATCAAAAAAATGATGCTGATATCATTGAAGACAATCAAGAAGAATCAATTGGTGACTCTCACATTAGTTTCCTAAATTACCAGGATGAACCCAAAAGCAAAAGAGAAGCTTCAGATGGATCATATGCAGTGTTTACTAGGTCCAAGAACCAATCAGTCTAGCACGCTGATAAAGAAAAGATAGAAGAACAACCTCAACCAGCAATCACAATTGCTAAACATGGGACAACTCTATCTTTTCAATCAAAATATTTGGTCATCACCAAAAATGTAAATACATCCATTTCACCTTCATCTTCTACTCCCAATTTGCAAACCAGCCCACCTCCCATCCCTCTGAAAACTCAAAAAGTTGAAGTACCTTTTTCTGTACCTAGCTCTATTCAGCCATTTGACATAATTGATCATGTCAAAAAGACAAAAATACAGATGTCTAAATTTGAATACTTGTAGTCTAATCCAGATCAACTGAATAAGTTAGTTCAATATGTTAAAAATCAAAACATCCCTATAGGACAAAAGGCTAAAAAAATAATTCTTGATTCTCCAAAGAACACGCCTATTCCAAATAATCTAGTCATTACTCCTCCAGCTGCTCCTAGAAAAATAAAACCCTTCTATGTTTCCTTATTAATCAATGGCCACAAGCTGAGTAACTGTATTATAGAATCAGGTGCATCTGACAATGTCATGCTTGCTAAATTTTCTGAGTCTCTTGATCTCACACTGACCAAGACATTTGGGAGATGTTTCTCCATGGAGAACAAGCAAGTACCATTGCTGGGGCAAATCAAAGATGCCCAATTTGCATTCGCAGCCTTTCCAAATAAGAGGATTAAGATGACTATCTTGGTGGCTAACGTTCCAGCATCTTATGGCATTTTGCTTGGATGAAATTTTTGCAAGGACGTGGGAGAACTAAACATGGATCTATCTGAGGTAAGGATCCCTATCCAAGGCATGATGAAGAGATTACTTACTGAAAAGGAAGAAAAATATGTAGTTACCAAGACATCAGCTCCTGAAGCTCAAATCTTTTTTTAATTTATAAGTATGGGCAACTACTTTTTATATACAAATGAAGAAGGGTCCTCCATCTCTGATGAGGGAAAGTCTGAAGAAAGGTCAGTGTCTGATAAGATTTGGACTCTGGAATTTGATGGTAGTTGTTCATCTACTAGTTTGGGAGCTGGGATTGTCTTGATATCTCTTCAAGGAGATATGTTTCCTTCATCCTATAAATTACAATTCAGCAACACTAATAATACAGCTAAATATGAATCATTGTTGCTTGGTATGAAGGCTGCTCAAGAAAGAGGCATCAATTTTCTTCATGCCAAAGGGGATGTTGAATTAGTGGTCTATGAAGTGAGAAATCTATATCAAACCAAGAATGAGAGGTTATGCCACTATCATAACCTATTTTGGGACCAAATTGAAAGCTTTGATGCTTTCAACATTTTTGCCATTCCCAAAGATTCTAATGATAGAGCTGATGCACTTGTTATATCAAGAACTCTCTTAGTTCCTCATTCAGATTTTAAAGAAGACAAATATATCATTTAGCTGGTCTATAGACCAAGTGTTCCTGACAATGCTGATCATTGGAAAATATTCAATGATGATCATTTGATCATTGCTTTCTTGGAATGAAAAGACAATTTTGAACAGCTGTATTTTGAAGGCAGCGAATCTCAAAAGTCTGAATCTATTTTTGAATCTAGTTTAGATGTAAATGAAGAATTCCTACAGCTGAAAGGAAACAAAATTCCTAAAGGCCTGGTTTCTCTTGAGAACCTATTTGACAAGCATGATAGATTCGTCAAACAACAACAAATAGATTCAAGTTTCTCTCAGGGATTTGACCAAGTAAATCTGACCAACAAAGAAAATCCTAAGATGGTCAACATTGGTAAGTGTTTCACCCCTGAAGAAAGATTTAAATTCACCTCTTTGCTCCATCAATACATTGATGTCTTAGCATATTCTTATAAAGACCTGAAGTCTCTCAGACCTGATGAAATCTACCATCACATTCCTCTCAAGGCTGATTCAATGCCCTATAAGTAGAAATCCAGACAATACAATCCAAAAATTTCAAGTACTATTATGTCTGAGATTAAAAAAAATGTTAAATGCTATAATTATCTTCCCAATCTATCATTCTACATGGATTTCAAACATAATGCCTGTAAAGAATAAGAATAGCAAAATTTGCATTTATGTAGTTTTCAAAAATTTGAATTAGTCATCTCTGAAAGACAATTACCCTTTGCCAATCATGGACCAAGTACTTCAAACAGTAACAAGATCAAAGATGTTATCAATGCTGGATGGCTTCTCAAGTTATAATCAAGTTGAAGTTGGTGAAGCTGACCAACACAAGACTGCATTCACCACACCTTGGGTTACATTTACATATAAAAGAATGCCTTTTGGCTTAATAAATGTTGGCGCTAGCTTTCAGAAAGCTATGGACATGGCCTTCAAAGATGAGATTGGCAAATTTATAGTGGTATATCTTGGTGACTTAACTATCTTTTCAAAGAATCAATCTGATCATATATGCCACTTACAACAAGTGCTAGAGCATTGTCACTAGAATGGTATTTCTTTGAATCTTAAGAAGTCTATTTTTAGAGTAACAGAGGGGAAACTCCTTGGACACATTGTGTCCAAAGAAGGCATAAAAATTGACTCAAATAGAGTCAAATATATTCAAGAACTGAATTTGCCTACAAGTAAAAATGTTGTTCACTCTTTCTTTGAAAAAGTGAATTTTTTACGGAGATTCATCCCTAAATTTGCTAAAAAGACAAGACACATTGTGAACATGATGAAAGGGAAGACCACCTTTAGCTAGACTAAAGAAGGCAAATCAGCATTTCAAGATATCAAGACTGCCATTGTTCACGCCCCTACCTTGGTTTGTCCAGATTACCACAATGATTTCATCATATACAGCTATGCATCTAAGCACACTCTTTTAGCAATTCTTGTTCAACAGGATAAAGAAGGTATGGAATCCCCCATCTCTTTCATGAGTTGCCCTCTCAAAACCCATGAAATGAAGTATTCAAATATAGAGAAGCATGCCTATGCATTGGTAAAAGTAGTCAAACACTTTTGCTTCTATATTTTGAATTCACATACTACTGCCTTAGTTTCTAACACTACAGTCAAGTCTATATTAACTCAGCAAGAGTTTTGCACAAAGAGAGGTAATTGGATTACAAAGATCCAAGAATTTGATCTGGATATCAAGCTGACAAATTTGGTAAGGGGTAAAGGCCTTTGCCAATTAATGGCTGACAATAAGCCAGAAGATACACAGCATGAAGAAGCTGAAGTGGAAGATACGCCAATAGTCCTTTTTGTCTCCACTACCAATGAATGGTACTCAGGTATTACTCATTTTATGACTTATGGTGAATGTCATGCTCATTTGTCTTACAAAGAAAGGAGGACTATCAGATTAAAAGCTGCCAATTTTGTCCTTTGAGATAATGGCCTGTACAAGAGAAGCATAGATGGAGTATTCCTTTGTTGTGTAGACAAAGAACAACAAACCTAGCTTTTTAAATCTTTCCATAATCGGGCCTGTGGAAGACATCTTTTTGCTCCTATGACTGCTCACAAGATTCTATGAGCCAGGTATTACTGGCCAACTCTTTTCCAAGATTCACATAAGTGAGTGAGGAAATGTGAACTTTGCCAACAATTTATTCGAAGACCCAAGCTAGTTTCCTTGCCTCTCAAGCCAGTAATCATAGAAGAACCTTTCCAGTAATGGGGACTTGATTTTATTGGGACAATAAACCCATCTTCAAGTGCTGGACATGATTATGTCCTTACAGCAATTAATTCTTTCACCAAGTGGGTAGAAGCAATCCCAACTAAGCATGTTACTTCAGAAGTTGTATGCAACTTCCTCAAAGAGAATATCATTTCCAAGTTTAGAGTTCTACTCAAAATTATTACTGATAATGCAGCGTATTTCACCTCTCAAGAGATTACATAATTCTATTTTCATTATGGAATTACACTCTCTCATTCTTCTGATTATTTTCCACAAGGGAATGGACAAGCTGAGTCCAGCAATAAGAATTTGGTAACTATTATCAAAAAGCTAGCATATGATAATCAAAGGACATGGCATAAAGCATTGGTTGATGCTCTATGGGAAAACAAGATCACACCAAAGAGGGCAATTGGTATGTCTCCTTTTCAACTTCTTTACGGTATTAATGCTGAGATACCAATCACCTTAGAGTTACCAGCCTTGAAATTGGCAAAGGCCATTGAAGATCAGACATATGAGAGTTCTCTTGACAAAAGAATCATGTACCTAACTCAGCTAGAGGAATAGAGAACCATGGTGGTGGATAGAATTATTGCTCATCAAATTCTGATAAAGAAACTCTTTGATCAGAAGGCCAGAAATTGTGATTTCTAGATTGGGGATCAAGTCCTACTGTGAGACAAAAGAAGAGAACCAAAGGGGATGCATGGAAAGTTTGACTCCCTTTAGAGAGGCCCATTTATAATTCATCAACACATTGGTGAAAACAGCTTTCTATTGAAATACCAAGATGGCACACTCTATTCTCTGCCCCACAATGGGCAGCATCTGAAACACTTCAACTCTTGAAGTATCAGATCATTACTTCTAATATATGCATATTTGTATAGTTTTAATTCTATTTTGTTTTGTTTCTATTTTTGATGCCTTTCATTTCTAGGTAGCATGACTCCGTAACCCAATGGCATACTTGAAGACACTGGAGATTCTGGATTTTACTCCTTTCAATTCATTTTGTAATTGACAGAAGTTCCCCAACTAGAGCCAGCTGTTGTCCCCCAAAAGTAGCAGTCATTTTTGGGACAACATTTAAATTATTTTGGTCTTATAGACCAAAATTATCTATTCCATTTTCAAAAATTTGTCCTAGACATTCAGATTCCTCATTTTCCAAGCTTCTCAAAAAATCTACAGACTTTACAGGTCAAGTTCAATGGGTTTTACATGTTGATTTCTATAGACTTTATTTTTATAGACTCTACAGGCAGGTTCATTTATACAGGTTCAAAGGCTTCTACAGGCGGTTTCAATCAAAAGAATCAGTTTTTAAACACTTAGTCATTTTTTGAGATTGGTTTAGAGCCTCAGTTCAATTGAAAATCTCCATCGACAAGCATCTGAGTGCAAAAAAGAGACTTGAACCATTGAACCATTGAACCAAAAATTGGTTCAATAGGTTCAAGGTTCAACAAGTTCAATGTATTTGGCAAGAGTTAAGCACTTCATCAAGGTTCAAAGTTCAATCGCTTCAATTGGTTCATTAGCTTCAAGACACTTAGCCAAATCAAGGCAACTTGAACCATTGAACTGTTGAACCATTGAACCACTTTGGTTCAAAGGTTCAATGGATTCAAGGTTCAATGGTGGGTTAAACCAAAGGAATAGTTCAATAGCTCGGTTCAACCAAGTGGTTCAACTCTTTATTTCACTCAGTTAGTTCATTCTTTTAGTTCATCCTTTGGTTTAACATCTATAGGTTCAACAGCAGGTTCATTCGCTCAGTTCATTCAATTGAACCATTGGCTTGAACCACTTTGATTCAAAGCCTTGGTTCAACTGATTGGTTCAACGATATGGTTCAACTGTTGGTTCAAAGGCAAGTTCATAATGTTTAGTTTAATGCTTAGTTCATCAGCTTGTTTCATCTAATTGAACTATCAACTTAAACCATTTTTGGTTCAACTGATTGGTTCAACGTCTTGGTTTAATAGAATGGTTCATTGCCAAAGTTCAAAGGGGTAGTTCAATGTAGAAAGAGACTTCTCAAAGGACAAGTGCCCTTGTAGAGGACACTTAATCCATAAAAGCACCTTTTAGAAGGGTCATTTTTCAAGGAAGCTGAAGGTAATTATTTCATATTTGTTTAAGGCATTTAAAAAATTGCCTAACACTTAATTCCTTCAAATAAAAAGTCTAAAGGAATTCTAAGTGGCTGTGGGGGCAAAATCCAAAGACTTGTTCAAAGATTTGGTGAAATAAATAATTCTGCAGACTTTTCGTCCATGGGAATTTTCCCCAAACTTTTGTCTGTGGGAATTTTCCCCAGGGAAATGTCCATGGGAAACCTTCGCATGAGGAAATGTTCACGAGAGAAAGCCCAAGGATTTGTCTGCAGGAACTGCCAAGGCAAAGGACTGCCAAAGGACCCCAAAGAGCAGGTTATCATGGGGGACTCTCAGCGGCCAAAGTAAAAGGTTATTTCGACTCGACATAGGTCATTTCTCAAGGCCTAAAAAGGCAAGTCCAATCTAGAAGAATACAAAGCCAAAAGCTGAAAGAGGACCAAGGGGTGATGCACCTGAAAATGCTAAATTTGAGACAGTGAACTAGCTATTGAGAGCACATTGACAGGCATGTAAATGTCAATTTTAAAGCACAAGAAATAGCCATTGATCCTTTGGATTTACAGACCTAAATGCATTAACAGAATTCAAGATCAAAATTGGTAGAAAGCGAGGAAAGACATAACAATGAATGAATCCTAGACTCGATTCAATTAACCAGAAAAGGAGGAACGATGAAGACAAGATCAGACCATCGAGTGGACATTGAAAGTTGAAATCTTTCAATTACATGACTTGTTTATCTACATTGAAAAGATCAAATGGGTAAAATGCCCCAAAGTTCTAGCCTATCTTCCTAACAGTTCCCAGCGCATCATGATGTATTACTATTACTGAGTTCTTCTTGAAGTGGTTATATAAGAGACTTTCTTTCATTGTAAATGTATCTCTTTTTTAACAATCTGAACGAAACTCTGCCCAAATTGAGAGGCATCATTGAGACTTTGTGCTCAATCTGTTAATATATTTTGTTACTGGAATAAGAAAGAAAGGGACTTTTTTAGACATTGTGTTGTGATATCTTTGTTATTGAGGAAACTATTCTTATGTCTTTTTCCTTGATATATTTTATGTTCCATTAACTTAACAAGCAGGATTAGTAAAATTAGTTAAGGTGTCCTAAAGAATCAACTGTGGAGAGACTTGTGCCCCCATAGCTACCTTCAATGTGTTTTTTTTTCATTATTGTGTAAAGGACTTTGAGAAGACTTTGTGCCTTCATAGTCCTTCGTATATTACTCTTGAGCATTTCAAGTGGAGACTTTATACTGTGTCTTGATTTTCTAGTTACCATATCCTCAGTTACATTTTGCTTTTATTTCTAGGAGTATTCTTGTGGCTGGCTGAACAGTTCTTCTGAAAGAAGAGGAGTGTTGTCTGTCATTCCCTTGAGTTTTTTTTTTGTTTTGTACACATCAGCTCTGAAGAAAGAGAGATGGATGGCTTGTCCTATCCTTGAGTATTATTTTTTGTTTATACATATATAAACATATCCATAGGGAACCTCCTCTTGATGAGAGGAGAGAGCAGTCTCCTTTTGATGTGATAAACTTACACATTTGGATGACTAATCTTCCTACTATGGCTGATCAGACCTATTTTGTTTACCAGTACACTGATAGACAAAATATTCAACCAACATTACCAACTTGAATATAGGGTCAATAATACCTTTAGCTCTCTCACTTCGGGTATATTGTGGATCTGTTAGAGTGTAAAGTAACAATGGAAAAGAATTGACACTGCTTCAACTTGAAGCTTGAGGTTTCAAACTACGTGTTCTTCCCTAGTAGAGTCACCAAAAACTATTGGGTGAATATTTTGTCACTCAGCTAATTGATGAGAAAAATAGTTCTATTCACCATAGCATAGGGAGATTGGTTGACCAAATGTACAAGTTTACCGCATCAAAAGGGGACTAATCTCTCCTCTCATCAAGGGGAGGTTCCCTATTAAATATGAGGAGCTATATACTATATATTTATACTAAAAATAAAACTTGGGGTAGGACAACACTATCCATCTCTCTTTTTTTAGAGATGATGTTCAAAGATCAAGGGAGAAATCTTAGTAGTAATGACAGAAAGCACTCTTCTTTTAAAAGTACTATTTAGCAAACAACAAGAATCTTTTTGGTAGTAATTGTAACTAGGTGCATTAGCACAACAGGATGAAATGTAGCACAAAGTCTCCACCTCAACTGCCAAAGAGTGAGATACAAAGGACAATGAGGGCACAAAGTCATTCCAAGGTCCTTTACATAGAAATAGAATATGAAGGATAATGAGGGCACAAAGTCATCCCAAGATCCTTTACACAAGAATAGAAAGACCAACACACTAAAGTAAATTGTGGGGGCACAAAGTCTCTCCATTATTAACCTCAGGACACCTTCCTAACTACTTTCACTAATTCTACTTATTTAATTAAAGGGACATAAAATGTATTAAGGAAATAGACATAAGAACAATTTCCCTAACAACTAAGTTATTACATCAGAAAGTCTGAAAATTCACTTGCTTTCTTATTCCAATAACAAAATATGAGCAATAATCTGAGCTCAAAGTCTCAGTAATGCCTTTCAATTTGGGCAAAGTTTAGTTTCTGATAACAAAAGGATCTCCCCAAAATAATAAGAGAGATTCCAATATATAGCTCCCAAGAAAGACTTGGGAGTACTAACACATCATGTTGCATTCAATACATTTTAAATTATGTCAAGAAGATATGCTGGAATTGGGCATAGTTACCCATTTGCTTTTCTTAATGTAGAGAAATGGGTCATGCCATTGAATGTTTGTGTTCTCCGATGTCCACGTGGTGCACTAATTCACCTTCTAGAAACATATCCCATGCATGGATATTTTTGGTCTTTCTGCATCATTCCTCCTTTCCTAGCTGTTGAATTGGGTCCTTGGTTCAATCGCTTCTCTGCTCTTTGGTCACTTTTCGCTAATCTTAACAATTGACACATGGCACATTCCATTATAAAATAGATTAGGACACTTGGTAGCATCCACATGACTCTGAGAGATGCTTTAGAGAAGCTTAGAAACTTGAAAGAAACTTGAAATGTGGATGCAGACACTTGTCGCACTCCATTGAGTTATAACATGACACATGGCGACTTCTGCTTTGAAAAGGCAAGGACACTTGGCAGCTTTCGCTCATTTATAGAATCTTTAGAAACATTTTTGAAATTCTTTTGGAAAAGGACATGTGGCAATATCCATTGATCTTTGGATATACTGTAGAAACATTTGGGACTCATTTTAGATTCACCCAGATCCTGACACTTGGTGGCTTCTATGGAGCTTTAGTAGGGATGTGTAGCAACTTCTATAGCTTCTTAGAAACAAATTACAAAATTTCCACTGTTGCCACTTGGTGCTTTCCATAGGACTCTAAGAGAATCTTATTGAAATTGTGGATGCTTAGAAACTTATAAGAAGCTTGAAATACAGATGCTGACACTTGTCACATTTCATTGAGTTACAATGGGAAACATGGCACGTTTCACATACTTTTAGTGATCACTCAGATGGTGACACTTGGAGCATTCTGCTTAATTTTAACCATCCACCTAGGGCCCACCATGGTCCTCACTCAATATAGTGAAATGAAAAGAAGGAACTATGGACGTCGACACTTAGAAGCTTCCAATAAGCTTCATCAGGGACACGTGGTGACTTTCACTGCAAAATAGACCAAGGTATAATGGGGCTCAGTAGATGACACTTGGTAGCATCCATTAGATCCTGAGATAAGCTTTAGAAGAGACTTGAATTTGACATCTGTGGGGATGTCACTAGTTGTTTGGTGCTTAAAATAGCCTTGAAAAGTGTCTAAGTGTTTGGAACTTATTCATTGGTTGAACCTGTTAGTCCCTTAACTAAAAAAGCTTGAATAATTCCCAATTTGAAAGCTCAAAAAAAATTGAAATGGGAAGAGATAATTTTGTTTTGCAGGATCAAAATAGCTCATATGTTGTCCCAAAAGATGAGTGACATTTTTTGGGTACAACACAAAGTACAATTAAAAACTCCTCGTGGATGCCACTATTGATGGATGGTTTATATGTGAGGTCCTTATTTATGTAGGCATTGAGGTCAACATCTTGACCAAAAATTACTAAAAAAATGGGTAGGTCAACCTTTAGGCCTTCCACTCATGTAATTTTCATGGCCAATAAGGCCTGAACATAACATATCAAAATTTTGGTGCCAAATTCTGAGCTAACTTTAAGGTGATCGAGTTGGTAGAATAAGATAACTACCCGTTACTTATAGGAAGGCCATGGTACTCTAAAAATAACATAGATATTTTTTCAACAGGTGCTACATGAATTTTGAAAATGGAAAGGAGAGGGTAGTTATACCCCTCTCACAAGACTAATGACCCCCCTATATTGAGAGTGTAGACCTCAAGGATGAGATCAACCACATATATAACATAATGACACAAGGTGCTGAGACATTAAACCCAATGATCAAGGAGTGTTTTTTTGGGAAGATGGGCAATCAGCCTTGGACACTACCGATGTTGCCTATGATTGATGGGTTGAGGAAACATATGAGACCACTGGTTAAAGATGCCATTTGGTGTGTGCAAAAGCACCAAAACTAGTGAAGATAGGCTAGGTCCAAATTGATCGTGCTTCTAAAAGGTGGACCCCTTGCACCAAGAAGGGAAAGATATTATTTCAACTTAGTAAGGGAAAACTTGTAGCACACCTAAAATATGGAGGGAGTAATCTAGTAGAAGATTATGTCTGAGACCTCAAATAATGCATCCCAAAATAAGTGGATAAGATGGGCACATTAGTGTATATATTGAAGAACACTATTGCTCATTAGTGGGCAGTACAAAGGCATGGGTTTCCAACTAGACAAGATGTGAAGGCACCTATTTGTACTAGATTTAGGAAGAGCAATGAGGATCAGGACATCTCAACCTACTCTAGCAACTCTAACCCCATAGTACATGTATGCCTTTATGAAGAAACTTGGACTGTCTATAGCAAGAACACCCCAAGTCATCTATGGGTGCATGCCTTCTATATAACCTTGAAGACATGGGTTTGGGCATGGTAAATTGTCAATTAGATGCACTATGAGAAAATAATTAGGATACACTTAAGGAGTGGTTTGTCCACACCTTCTCCTTTTCTTCACAAAACCTTGGATTTATTGAGCCACTCCAAATATTTTAAAGGCCAGTGTTTGAGGACATTGCAATATTAGAGGAGAGCCTGAAAGACATGTTCAGTGAAAAAGGTTTGGTACTCCTGACTTTATTTAAAGATCAAACCCTCAACATTGACTCCAGTGATGAGGATGATGAAACATGAAAGGCACACAACTAGACACTTTTGATAGGCAAAAGGAAGCTAGTGCATCAAGTTTAGTATAGCACTCCAAAGGATAAAGACCCTACCCACCTTCACATAAATACAAATAAGGGTAGTTGATAAGTTGAGGATTCACATTAAGAGAAGAATGAACCCTATCACATGCCACTAAAAACTACCAAGGTAGATATCAGCTCAAAAGGGGAACCAAAAATTACTACTCTAGGTGCATATTGGTTTTATGTAGAGCTGACATGAATTATGGACCTCCTAAAGGAATTTTAATACTTATTCCCTATGAACTATAGAGACATGAAGGGCATACACAAATCCTTTGGAAAGATGAGCATCAAGTTAGTCGATGACATGAGACCTATCAAGAAGTAACCTTACATGATAAACCTGAACCTTCACACCATGGTCAAAATGAGATTGATGGTATTATAGTTGTATGAATCATCTAACATGTACAAGATTATAAATGGGTTAACCCCATGGTTATCAATATCAAGAAGGATGGGAACATTGGGATTTACATTGACTATATATTGTTAAATGTATCCTGCACAACTGACCCCTTTCTAACTCTATTCATTGATGAAGTTCTAGATGGCATCATAGGCTATAAAATATACACTTTCACTGATGGGTTCTCGAGATACCATCAATTCTATATTGAGGATGTAGACAATCCCAAAATTACCTTTGTCATAGAATAGGTTTATTTCACATACAATGTGATACCCTTTGGACTTAAGAATGTACCATCTATATTCTCCCAAGTGGTGATCATCAATTATAAGGCTTTATTCATAAGTTCTCCCAAGTGTAATTAGATGATTAGACTATGTATGGGTTGGTGAAAGATCACTATGATAACTTGTGCCTAATGTTTGAGAGGTGCAATCAGTTACATATCTCTTTAAACCTCAAGAAGTGTGTCTTCACAACACCACTTGTCACTTTGCTTAAGCACATCATATGTAAGGATGGTCTGCTCATTAATCCAATGAAGATCACCATCATCCTTCAGCTCCATACCCCATCAACACAAAAAGATGTTCCCACATTTCCTAGACATTGTAGATACTATAGGAAGTTCATAAGGAACCATGCCAAGATTTTAATGCCACTAGAAGAACTCTTGCGAAAGGATGGACCATTCTATTGGGGTATGGTAAAGGAAGATGCATTTGAGACCCTAAAACTCAAATTGGCAAGCATGCTGATATTATAATTTCTTGATTGGATGAATCCCTTCCATGTCTATGTTGATGCATATGGTATTTCAATTGACACCATTCTAGTGTAACCTAGTGAAGGCAAAATGGACCATCCCATTTCTTTCACCAATATAAAATTGATGAAGGCAAAATAAAACTACACCATGACTGAGAATTGACCAAGGCAAAAATAAACTACACCAAAATTGAGAGCAAGGCACTTACCATGGTTTATGCCCTACATAAGTTTTGGTGGTACCTATTGGCGACCCACTTCAACTTCTTCATTGATCATGAGGTAGTTAAGTACCTAGTGAATAATCCCATTCTCCATGGGTACATTTGTCTATGGATAGTTTTATTTCAAAAAATTCTAGTTATCTATGGTCATAAAACCTATAAAATAAAACTTGAGCTCATACGATCTATCCCACATCAACTCTAATGATGTGGTAGTGCCTATAGAAGATGATATGCCTAACATATAATTGTACAGGGTCTAGCATGTATCAAAAGACTTGGTAAATATCATTACACTTTTTACATATGTGTTTGTGCCCAAGACTATGACAACTAAAGAAAAGAAGCAACTCATAGTTCATGCCACCCCCTTTTAGCTTATTAGCAAGGAATTATACAAGTTGAGCCATGACAAGGTCTTATGCTAATATGTCCTAGAGCCTAAATATACCTTAGTCTTGCAAGGGGTACATGAGGAAATTGATAGAGGCCATTGCACTAGAGACATAATGGTGTGCAAGGTACTACAATCAAGCTTGTGGTGGCCCACCTTGTTATAGGATGTGAATAGTGTGCCAAGGCATGTGACATCTACCAGCACACAAAAAAACCCAACCATCGACATGAGATGCCTCTCATTGCCATCCTTTCTTAGGTACCATTTAAAAAATGGGTCATTTACTTCATTGGGCCTATTACTCCTATTATGAGGTGCATAAGCGTGCCATATATTCTATTGTTCACAAACTATTTCACCAAGTGGATCGAAGGAACACCAACCAAAGATTGCACAACCACCATAACCACAAGGTTTATATGGGAGAACATCATTAGTCTCTATAGGTGCCCACTCAATTTGACTAGTGACCATGGCATGCACTTCATCAATGAGACCATTTTAATCTTGTTGATTGAATATATGGTGGTGCACCATAAGACAACACCTTATCATCCACAAGAGAATGACACCATTGAGGCATTCAATAAGATATTGAAAATGTGACTCACAAAGATATGCGACACCGGTCATAAGTATTGGGATAATTGTGTATCTATAGTATTATGGGCCTATCATACTACATATAAGTGCTTGAATAAGGTAATGCCATTCCAAATGGTGTTTCGCATAGATGTCATTATACCCATGGAGTTTTTATTACCCTCATTGCACATCACATGTGTTGGTCAATCGGATGACTAAGAGTCTTTGTGTGGAAACTTGGAAGACTTGGAGTGCTTAGATGAGACACATGCCCAAGCAAGATGGAGTCAACAAGCAGAAAAGGTATGCCATAAGCTCTATCATGATAAAGCACATCAAATATAAGGTACTTATTGAAAGAGCATCATTGGTCTCGATATATGAATCAAAGTACCACAATCACCCAAGCAAGCTGAAGATTAGGTGAATGGGTCCTTACCACAACATATTAGATACTACTGCATGCAAGATATGCACATTGATGAGTGAAATGATCCCTAGAAATTTCAATGACAAAAGATTGAGGCCTTATAGTCAATAAGATGACACTTGACCATCAGACACTGACTTCTTGATCATAATTTGGTTGTGTTTTGCTGACCAAAATAAAATTTGGTGCAAGCCAAATCTTTGCTTATGTTTGTTTTTTTTGTGTTTTGGTAAATAAGCATGAAACTTTAAGGCCCGTAGAAGAAATCATCTAGTGATTACATGCCTAAATTTAGTCAGGTGAGTTGAGAATGGATGCTTTCTAAGCACTTGAGGCTAGACACCTATGTTTATGGGCACATGGAGTTTACTAGACTTAGAAGGATATGAGGACAAGTTGACAAAGGGTGTATAAGATGTTAGTGCATAAGAACCTGAGAGAATGATATACAGGAGGTCCAATGTAATAATTTGCATGGGTTAGTGAATGCCAAAGCAAGAGATGAAAACATAAAAAAATTAACCAAGAAATAGAAGCGTACTTGAAAGGAAGCACAATTGGAAGAAGAGATGGAAATGAGGAGGCTAAATCATGTTCATGTGAATCATTGTGCCCAAGTTGCCATAAGAATGGCAAAATTCACACCAAGGTGAATGAAGTGCAAAAGGAATATCATCAAGATAGTTGGCACCCACCCAACGGTTGGTAGGAAGTGATCATTTGAATCACCTATCACTTCACTGAATAAACCATTAAGATAATTTAATGACTATGATGATAGTGACACAAAGATACATATATTTCATAGGTTTAGAAAATTTTAATAAATCCATGCACCACCACACCATTAATCACCACTCATTAATGGGGTAGCTGAAATTAAGGTATAAAGAGGTAGACGACACACTAGACTAGGTTACAAACCTTGTGCAAATTCAAACCTAAACATAGAGATGAACCAGAGCCAAAGTTAGAAAATGCTACCAAGTGAAAATTTGAGAACCCAGAAGCCCCAAGTGAGAGAAATGGAACAAAGATAGAGATTGCATTCTATTTGATATTGGAAAAGAGGTGTGTGGAGAGAAAATTATGAGACAACCAAATAGTATAAATTTTGAGTGACACTGAGGCCATCATTAATGATGAATAAAGCTCAAGATCTAAATTCATAGTCACAGACCTTGTGACTATGAGGAATCACAAAGAAATATTAAGGGATTCAAAAAGATCAATAGGCTATGATTTAACAACAATAGGTTTAAAATGGGTAAAAAGAGGTTAAGTTTGGGTCCGCTGAAAGTGCAAAAGGATGCCAAAAAGGCATAGACACTAAAAGAAGTAGCAACTATGAAGAAAGAGGTACAACTAGTTGAAGGTGTTAGTGTTGCATAAGTAGACCTAGAAATAAGTGTAAACCTTGTGTATAGATAAATGTAGTTTCCCCTTGAGTTCATAGTGGGGGAGATATGGGTATCCTTCATGGACACATGTAGATTGAAGGAATATAACCATCGAACATTAAGTAATGCATTGGAGCTTAACCAAGACTAGATGATTGATATAAGGATGAAGACGAAGGTAGGAATGACACTATTCAATGTCTCTATCTGAGACAAGTTGGCAATAACTGGTGTGACTTAGTTGTATGAGCTACCAAGTTTTGGCAAGCAAGAGGAATTGGTGTAATTCATCCTCTCACGTGTCTATGGTGATTGATTCTATTTTATAAGGAGGTACATGTACATATTGGCATGCCTCATCAACAGGATCATAAAACTCCTAGGAGTACGGATGGACATCCACCAGATGACAAAGAATGATGTCGAGGTAGAAAGGGTTGTGAAACTCCTAGGCTACTACAAGGCAGGGTTCACATTCTCAACCAAGGTCATTCAAGACCCTGGTATGAAGGTAGTGATGCACCTCATGAGCTCTAAACTATGCCCTAGTAGATGGTGGTTTGAGATAATTAAGACATATTTATGCATCATCCACCACATGGTGCTAAGGGAGAAGTTTAATATCACATAATTTATTATTGAGGAGATCATGAAAAATGTGTTGGAATGCCACAAGGTGAATGAGACCTTTGATTGGGGGTCCATGCTAATACTGATAGTGATCGAGGAGATTGGCATGCTCGACAGTGATGATAATAATCTATGGGTGTTCCCACCACATAAGAATTCCCCGATGTTGATGTATAAATAATTTACCTACCCACCTAACTTCTCTTACAAGTACAAGACAAGAATATAGGGGTGATATGACTGATACATAGAGACATTTAGGATTGAATGGTGCATACCGTAAGATCTTCCCTAGCACATCATAGGAATGATAACCTTTGCCATCATGCAACACTTTTGTGTAGTTCACCTAGCACTCATATATGAAAACCTATCCAGATGGATCAAACTTCCTTATGTGTTTCTTGCTAAATATTTCATAGAAGTGTTCAAGATGATTCCCAATACTTAACAGTTTGATATCTCAATGAAGGCCATGGACCAAGAAAGGAGAAGGTTAAGGCACTAGTATGTGTGCCCAAGAAAAAAGGACACAAAGGATGAGGAAGATGACTCCAATCGAATGGACCTCCATACCCTCTAAAGGGAAATTATAATCAGGTGCATCTTCAATCTATACTATGATATGAAGCCATGGGATAAGGGCATCGACCCTAAGAAAGATGATGATCGCCCACTCTTGATTGATGAAGAAGGGAAGCCAGCACCAAAAATGTAATAAAAGTCTCCCCAAAAAAAATAGGGACAAAAAATTGAGGAAATTCAAGAGCGTATCAGGTTGAGGATTGCCTCTAGTGAAAAAGCTACACCTCCATCTCTCAAGAAGTGTGTAACCTTCATGTCAGAGACTGCTTCCTCTAGTAAGAAGAAGAAAAAGAAATATAAAGGCTCGTTATGCGCCCTATAATAACTCTAGCATAAATAGAGAAGGAAGATACCCTCATGCACATACTGGAGGAAGAGATGGAAGAAGAGGAAGGAACAAAGACCTACATCTTGAAAGAAGAAGTAGAAGAGGAGCCCAGTGCCAAGGATGTATAGGAGGCCCTCCAAAGTGGCACAACAACTACACTTGAAGAAGCAGAGATGCTGAAAAGCTCCTCATCTAGATAACCCTCCATTAAACCTCCATGAACAGAAGATGAAAATAGAAGGTTATGGAAGAAAATGGGCCATAACGAGGAAGAAATTGAGATGGAGCTATCTCTTGAAAAGAAGAGGAAAGCTTGGAAGGAAATGGGCCTAAATGAGGTAGATATTGAGAGAACTAAGGCCAAGGAAGAGAAGGCTAAGGAAGAAAAGGCCATGAGAGAGAATAAGGTTACCACAAGCATGGAGCCATCCTTCGATAAATCCAAGAAGGATCCTAATGCCCCCACCAAGAAAGCAGATCAAACTGCACAATGGTGCGTACAAGTAGTGAAGGGGTGCCTAAAGAAAAATAAGGTGATATTGGCACCTCAAAATAGTAAAAGGAGACTAAAGAGGAACCCTAGCATAAATAAGGTGAAACTAGTGTTAATGGAATAAACTTAGAGGTGAGCACTGAGAAACCCTAGGAGGAAGAAGTGGACAAAGGGGAGAAGTTCAAGGTAGAACCCCTCAAAGAACTAGAAGATAAGTCCTTTGATAAAAGCATAGAAGAAAGCAGTGGCACCAGTGAAGAGGAGGAAGAGAAAATGGATTTGGTCATCATTGATAAGGATGATGAAGAGTTGAACATTAGAGAGAAGGTGCATAAGGGTTGGAAGGATGAAGACTTATACATGTTTGACTTCATGCCCCTAAAGCTGCCACAACCAGGATATGCAAACAACTTGTGTTTATGTTTGATCATTACATGGATGAGCCTCATTTTCAGGTGCCTCAAAAGGATACATTTAGTGCAGAATAACCTTAATAAGGGCATGAATGCCTTATCATCAACCCTCATGACATGAACCTAGTTTGGTCTATGAATGTGCTTATTCGAATGGCCACTAAAGTTGTGCACAAAAATATCATCAATGATGGTAAAGCAAGAAAATGTAAGAAACTCTACAAAGAAGCTAAAGATAAAGCACAAACCACAAAGTTCAAACTATAACATCTATACATATGCATAGAGACAACCGAACCATCCCTTCTAGTTGACATGGATACTTCAAACCTATTTAAGGTTGATAAAATATGTGTGTTAGTGGAGCAAATGCTCCCAATGATGAAATCAAAGCTAACGCAAGAAGAAGAAGATCCGTGTGCCATGTTATATAAGGAGCTTGCTACTAAACTCAGAAAGGTGGAAGACCTCTTTACAAAGCTATAAGAGGGTGCATATGTAGCCGACACCATCTTCTTGAGCTTTTCCAACTGAACATTAGTCATAGACACTTGCCTCAAGCAGGCAAAAAAGGAGAAAGAGAAGATGATGGCATAGGTGTATTCTATGAGTAGGTTAAAGCACACAAAAATCATGGGGAATGTTAATGCTAAGCACCTAGATAAAGGACCAATAACAGAACCTAGAAGCACTCTTTCATGCTTTACAAACTAAGGCTTATGAGTAAGGAATAACCCTAGATGGGGGTGTGACAAAGGCTAAGGCAAGTCTAGAGGCCTTCAAAAAAGAATTAGACAAAACTGAGGTGCTCACGTTTAGCACTACCTCCACTGAAATAGATAGTGCTTCTGAGGAAATCAAACTCAATATCAAGGGTTTTGAGGACTTCAGTGCTGAGCTTAAGGAGAGCACATCTGAATTTCACACACCAAAGACTTTGACAACCTAATCTGATAACAAACTAGAAATTTTGTATGGGGTAATGTTGGGCCCCTTATTTTGATATGTAAGGATCATGTTAGCACAAAAAATACTTAAGCATGAGGAATCATTTTTAATGATGATATTTTTGGCATCTTGGTGTTAGCTGAAGGAATCAACACACACCTTGTGCCAACTAGCAGGCGGCTAACCAAATCTAAGATTTTTGGGGCATCATCAAGGTTAGATGATATGTGGTGAATTCAATGTGAAGGTCACAAGGTGATGGAGTTAGTGGAATGATCACAAGGGCTCTATCTTGGCACTTTGCATGCGTATCCCACCCTGATAGAGATGTTCTTGGAGAGATATAAAAGGAACTCAAACTAGTGAAGCAAAAAATGTTACATTAGTGCAACGAAGCTCTGGAGAATTGGTTTTGTATACATTGTAATTGTTGTAATTAGATCCATAAGTAGCATGGATGTTATTAAGGCTCTAATTATAGTGCTTAAGCTTGCTTGTGAGCCTTTCAGCTGTTAAATAGCTTGAGCAAAGAGTTTACATTATTTTTACATATCATGGAGTTTATACTCTATTTCAAACTCAATGAATGATGAAGGTTGTTGCACATACAATGTTTATAGTATAAACATCTTTGGTATTATTAGTTGAATGTGCAATGGATGTAATGTTATAGGTTAAATGCATTGATGCTAAGTAAATTTCAAGTAAGATTCTAGTTCATAACATTAATGTTGTTCCTGTGTTAATCAATGACTTTAGCATATCTGTTATATCGACTAAGTGTAGATCATGTGCCAATATTTTATATCTTTACATGAAGCACGAGCCTAGTATGAACACTTGAACTGAATGTATCCCCTTGACCCATCTAGCACTTGTATGATGCTAGGCTTAGTTTAGCATAGGGTTGCACTTGAATGGTGTTAGAACTAGTTCCCCAAATAGGTTTGCATCTATATATCACCAAGCCTAGTCCATGAAAGACTCATACCAAGGGATCTACTTAAACATTATTTGAAATGACCAAGTCTTATATTTTATGCCTTATGTCATGACACAATTAGCCCAATGTGGGCCCCGATTCTTTCTCTATTATGCTTCGGGTGAGCACATAAGTCATGTGCCTTATTTGAATTGATGTTGGTGCAACTGAGTGTAAAATATTGAGCACAGAAAGACAATCCCATGTTTGTGCCTAAGTGTGATGAGTCTAGAATTGACTTAAACATACTTTTAAGCACTACTAGCTTTTCTACATGTATAGCCACCCTCTAATCACTAATCATATCTCATGGATCATCAACAATGGAAAAAAAGTAATGTTTTGGGATGATTCTTGGAATGGCCATAAGCCATTAAGGGAACTTGGTGATTTGAATGTATCGCATACGATATATGGGGCACTTTAGTAATTAATTACATTGATACAAATAATTTTGATATGAATCTCCATTGCAAATAGAAGGACCTTAATCATACAAATATCTTAGAAAATCACCATATCATGCTTATTTCTTTTTCTAAAAATGAGAAATATGTTTCTAAATTGTAAGGAGGATATGATATGTTGGGTTGGAACTTGATTGGGTGAGTACAAAGTCAACCTAGGATACAAAATTATTGTGGATGAAGTGGAAATTTGTCCTACTACATGGCTCTTATGTTGGAGTAATTTGGATCTTTAAAAGGCTGAAGATTTTGTGTGGCTAGTTATTTAGAAGAAAATTCTCACTCAGGATAGGTTTAAAAAAATTTCATGGTTCGGCCCTTCACGGTGTTGTATGTGTGAAAGGGAGGAGGAATTAGTTGACCATTTACTACTGTTATACCCATTCACAACAACATATTGGGATTGACTGAGTAATAATCTAAACTGGAGTTGGGTTAGGGATTTTGGTATAGCCAAAGTCTTCTCCACGTGGTGCACTAGTAATGGCAATGATACTTTGAGGGTTGAATGGATTTTAAGTCCAACTCTCCTCATTTGGTCCTTATGGAAAGAGAGAAATAATTGAATTTTTTGCATCTCGTCCACTCCTCTGACAAGCTTCTTCTCCAAACTTGAAATCTCAATTTCAAAAATTATTTCAACTCAAATCTAGAAAAGGAATACTATCCTATCCAAATGGGATATGGATTTTAGGCCAAACTGGATGTTGATCAAATTACCCCCTGTTAAAGAAGAAAAAATTTTAAAATTCAAAAATAGAGTCAGATCGAGCATTGGTTGTCACCCCCAGGTTAGTTTCTTCAAGCTCAATTTTGATGGGGCCTCAAGGGGCAACCTAGGCACCTCGAAAGTAAGATTCTCTATTAAATATTACTCTAGATCCCTCATTCAAGCTCTATCTACCTGTTTATTTGATGGTACCAACAATAACATTGAAGCCTACGCTGTTGTTATGGGGATTTAGTTGGCTCGATCTTATGGTATCAAAAATGTAGTCATTGAGGGAGATTCATAAGTTATAGTGCACTCTATTAAGAATCAATGAGGTGTCTCTTGGTGGCTTAACAACATTTTAACTAGTGCTTAGCCTATTCTTGTTGATTTTAATTCATGCATAGTTAACCACTATTTTCGTGAAGCAAATCGTCAAGCTAACTTCTTGGTGAATAGGGGCATTGATCAAATTGAGGATATTATAGTGGATAATGTAGCAGAGAAATGGCTGGATCTTGATTTAATTTATGTTCATTAATTTATTTTATGCTTTGGATTTGTCTCTGTTGGCAAGGAAAGGGAATTGCTTGCCTTCCCATCTAACTCTGACATAAAGCATGGAGATCGATAGTGTTTGTTTTTCACCTCTATGGATTTTACTTATTTAATTCTTGGCTTTTTGGTGATGTCTATGAGTATTCTCCTCTCGGTGGTTGTGTATGATGGCTCGACGGTGATGAAGACTCAATGCATAGCTCAGGAGTTATCAGGATGGATGCTTCTGCCCACTTTCAACTTTTTTAGCTCTCACTCTTTGCTGCTTCATCCTTTTGGGTGTCGTTTTTTGTAATTTTTATTACTAGTTCTAGAATTGTAATTCCCATACTTTTCTTGATATTTTCCTATCTTTTTAGTTTCTCTATTTATTTTTGGGAAAGAGCCCTTAACTTTCATATATATATATATAATTACAAAAATAAAAATAAGAGAACTAATAAAACTAATAATACATTTTTCATATAACGTCTCTATAAAGTTGAATATATATTCAAAACATTTTATCGATTATTTTAAAAAGTGTGATTAAAAATAAATTTTTGTGAGATTCTAAACATTCAAAGAATGAAATATTTATTAGTGATTTTGTGAAACCCATAATAAACTTTATAGATTTTTTCATTATTTTCTTTAGAATCATTTTTTTTAATGGACTATTATATTTTATAAAAAATTGTATAATAAATTTCAAAATTAATTTTATATATATATATATATATATATATATATTAATATTTATAATATTATATCTTAATATTATGTAAAGTTATATAAGTATAATTATAATGTAAAATTTAATTATAATTATAATTTTTTTTAATTGTAAATATTTTTTATTAGATTTATAAATAAAATGGATTATAATGGGGTTCAATATATAGCCTTAAATATTCAATAAAATTTAAATTTATTAAAATTGTGAACGTAAAACATGAAATAGCCTTCCACAATCCAACACATATAGTTATTGGTCATCATCAAAATCAAATTATCTCCAACAATATTTAAATCTTTAGATTGAAGACAACTAACCCACTTACTTACTCTACCTAGATTATCGTAAAATATTAATTTCATTTTATTTATGATTGGACTCTATATTTTCTATATTTTTTTTTATCATGTTATTTAAAATGAATGGCAGCCTGTGTCATGCCTTTGTTTGATAGAATATTTTGATTTTTGTAAACTGTACAGGTATTGGTCCGCTATGACAGTCTAGTACCAACTTGAAAAGACTAACCAGAATATCAGAGATATTAGGGATTCTCTCGGCTTTACCGCCCAGATGCAACTTCTTCGAAATGTGACTATGCGTCCTGACCAATCGCCCCGCAAGCTACTTGACTTTGAGCCAGGTAAACACCTTATTCATGGCATTGTTTTTTTTTTTTAGTTTTTTTTTTTTTTTGAAGCGAGGATTCTAAATTGTTTTCTTTTAAAAGTTGAAGACGAAGTGCAGCTCATAAACTTGGTATTGTCATTTTCTTTTCATAAACAAATACAGTTGGCATTGAGAAACAAGTAGCAGAGGTGACCAAATTGTTGGATATGGATGGCACCGAACCAGCCCTGGTTGTTGTACTATGCGGCTTCGGAGGTGTGGGCAAAAGCACACTTGCAGCTTCAGTTATTCAGAGCTTGAACTGGGATTCTACAGAGTTCAAATTTTGCCGCGTAATAATAGACGAGAAAACTGCAGATAAAACATCCCACATCAAGCAGCTCCAAAAAGACATTATTGCTGATTTTGGAGGAGGTAAACTGGATTTGCGAAACCCAGAAGAGGGGCGAACCTACATCAGACAGGCCATGAAAAACAAATCGTGCTTTCTATTCATTGATAACGTCGTTGGCAAATATGATATCAATCAGCTCTTACCCAGAGATCTATTGTTGCTCGGTAAATCAAATATATCCTTGAAGGATTTGGAGAAGAAAACAACAAAGCTGAGGATTTTTGTAACGTCCCGAGAAAACAATCTGAGAGGAGAATTCAATATCAGCTACAAAGAACATAATTTGCATGCTTTGTCTAATGAAGTGGCCGAACGCCTCCTCAGAGATACAATCCTAGAGCCTGAAGGGGAACTCCGAGAGGACTTTGACGAAGATGGTTTAATGAATGCAGTGGCTCATGAATGCAGAGGTGTCCCGCTACTCTTGTCTGTTTTTGCAAAGCACTTAAGAGGTGAAAGGGAGCGAGAAAGTTACGAGGAAGCCCTTAAAGCGCTTCGTGAGGGAAATCTCGACACCATTGCTGGTGAAGATCCAAGTGAAAAGTTCAGTGATAAACTGTTGTTTGTATATCGTAAATTAGACGAAGAGGCTCAAGAAGCATTCCTCGACATTTGCACAAATTTTTGTGGTTGGGAATGGAATCTTGTTGCTCATATTCTAGATTCCGCTAAACTTGAGGCTCTTCACAAGAGAAAGCTGATAAGTAAAAGTGACTCAGGGGAAGTAATTGTTCACGATATCCTTCGGTTGATGGGAACGAGAGAAGCCAAAGAGACAAGGTTTTCAAATTATGAGGAGTGGGAAGCTTTGGAGAAGGATGAGTCAAATCTTAAAAAAGTGAAGGGCATCTCCTTTGGTAGCCACAGGGTTGTAACTGTTAGAAACTGAAGTCAACTGGAGTTAATTTCTCCAAAACTACCAGTTCCACTTCCTTCTCATGCATGCAGCAGTTAACAATCAGTTAGAGATCAGTTAGTTAACAAACAGTGAGTTAAACTGTTAGAGAAGCACTTCAAGCAGTTTTCATGTAAAGACTAAAATTAGTTTTCAGTTTGTTTTTTTAATTATTGTTTGTTTTCAATTCTATTTAAGAAACCCATGGGCATAGCTTTGTAATTGCACAAGATCAAGAAGATCTGCAAGATTCAAGAAGATTAATAAAAATCTTGTTCCATGATTGTTGTAGCAATCTGTGTGTTCTATTTTTTGTTTTTATATGTTTTTATTTTATGTCAAATGGTATCAGACCCAGGTTCTTCGGAGCAATCTTCTGTGTAATACGCCTCTAGCTTGGGCGCTCTTCTTTTTTCTTTTTTTCTTTTTTTTTTTTTTTAATTTTTTAATTTTTTTTTTTTTTTTTTTTTTGGTCTGCTGTCTATATTCAGTTTTTACAAGGCGTATGTTTTCCATGTTATGCAAGCAATGCAATCATTCATTGTCTTCAGATTATAGCATTGACGGCCGCAGTGCCGTGTTTGAAAAGACGAGCTCCGTAGAGCTTGTGTTGAACAGCGAGTGACGCTGTGAAAGTGTGTGTGTTGAATAGCGAGTGAAGCTGTCAAAGTCCCTGAAGATTAGGCCGATCGTTGGTAAATTTAGACCAACATGGAAAGAACCCAACAAAGTCCTGGGAGGAAACCTAAACAATTAAGCATCAGGTGAAAGAAAAGTAAGCAAGTAGGAAGCTTGCAGTGTTGGACATAAGCATGTCCAACAGACACTGAGACTTAGAATTACTAGTATATTGTTGATCTCGAATTGCCCAAATTTCGTATATACTTTTTTGATGCTTCTGTTGAACCTTACCAGTTTCCAGCATTATATGCTAAATATATTAGAACTTTTCAAAAACCTTTTTGCAGTGTGTATGCTGAAGTTGAACCATGTTTTTATCCTTTCTTAAAGACACCATTATCTGTGTTTGATACTTCTATATTAAAAAAACAGGGATAGATATAGGAGAGTAATGGTTGCAGTGTATGCTGAAGTTGAACCATGTTTTTATCCTTTCTTAAAGACACCATTATCCGTGTTTGATATTTTTATATTGAAAAAATGGGGATAGATATAGGAGAGTAATGATTGCACCTTAAAGGATGCTTTTGGTAGGGTTGGAGTTAGTATTGGTTTGACAACAGTCTTAAGCTAGTGCTGGAGAGGTTCGTGCACACCACCTATTACCTTCCAATGGATAATGTTCAAGCCTTGTTTTGGTAGGATTGCTATGAGAATGAGCACTTTCTAAGAGGAGGACCTGTGGCTGAATGGGAACTTGGATGCACTTTAATTTCTTTGGGGTGGGCTTATCGAGGGTTAAATTAGCTCATCGGTCTGCTCCTTGGGAGACCCCGATGATTTTCTTGATATTTTTCACCATATGTTTTATCTTCATTGAGTTTGTGAATTTTGCAGGTGTGTTTAGAAGCTCACGTGTCCATAAAACAAGGACTCAAGAGGCTAAAATCATTTTCATTACACCTACCTTTAACTAAATAATATGAACATGTAAAGAAAGCACAATAAATGATATATAATTAATTTCACAATTAGACAATTGTGGAATCAAATATGTAAGAAAATTGATGGAAATAGAAGGTTCTATTTTATTTAAATGTTGTCACTAAAATTCTCATTGTAATTTGAATATGGAAGCATGCATTCAAAGTTGGTTAGTTTGTTGTTTTAAAATTTAGATTTGAACACTGTAGAATGTCAAGGTTATGTAAACTTTTTTGGACACTTGTTGGAAATACTGAAATGCTCGAAGTCATTGATAGTCATCTTAAATTTGAATATGCGACTTTATTTTCATGCATCTGCATTTTCATGCGCTGCCCTAATTTTATGTGATTTGACACTTGTCCTTCCTCCAATTTAATAATGAGTAAGCGTTTGTTTGGGGCCTTACATTAGGGTGTGGGTGGCTGGTGTGAACTAACTAGCGCTTTAATGTTCAGACCCTACAAAGATAACCTAAATGTCAATAAATTGGAATTGTTTAACAAAAATAATTTTAGTACAAGTTCTTCGATAGTGCTCCTTAATAAAATGCAAGCTAGGAAAATATAAGTTCTCAAGTGTGCTTGATCATTAAACAAACCCAATCACTTGTTTGTTTATAAATGACTTGAATTCATTTTTTTTAAATTATGCACACATCATTGATTTCCAATTGCTAGAAATGAGAAAGATGGAAAGGGTTAGATTGGCACATCCAAGGTAGAGGGTGGCACAAAGCATATTGTGGAGACTATATAAATGATCTTTACGAGTGCCAAGATTGTTCGAATGGTCTTGACATGGGATATGGAAATAATAAAATGATCATGGGGGTTAACATGAGGATGTGTGAAGGTGTTGGCACCTAATTTCAAAATAGATTAGTTATTTGCTATGGTATGAATGTATTTATATGCTTTTTTTATCATTGTTTCATATTAAGTTCTCATTAGTGATTTTCTTATAATTTTGTGATACTTAACGACTCTTGTGATCACTATTTTCTCTTTATGACTCTTTTCTTCTATTTGAGAATGTGTTCTCTCTTTTTTCTTCTTTTTTTTCTCTCTTTTTTGTCTGTTTTGGTTTCCTTCTTCCTCTGTTTTGATCCTACTGATTTTGGTCTTTGACAAAGATCAAGTAACTTGATCTTGATTACGATGAAAATTATGCCATTTGATTTTGGGCATTTTGATTTTTGTGGATACTTTGGTCCTTATTCCATTTTTATTGATTTTTTTTCTCATTTGTCCATTTTCAATGACCTTTATATGTCTTCTTTATGCACCAATAGGTTTTCATTCGAATTTGAGAAGTCAATAAGTACATTGATACAGTTAGGACAAACATTGCTAGGGAGAACACATTGGATTATCTAATAAGTTATCTATTGAAGTGTAAAAGCAAAATTACAATCAATGGTAGCAACTAGTGTACCAAAAGCTAAAGTTGAAGTAGTTAAATAGAATATATAATCAACTAAATGTTTGTATCTCATATCTAAGAATAATGGTCGAGTATTCATATTGATGAGGCCATAATGCATCATCTTAAATAAAAGTAACACCCTGTTCTCTCCATAAATTGGTTCTAAAGTGGTTTTAGATTTAATTTTTAGAACTTATAATTCAATTTAAATTAAAATAAAGGATATATATCTTGTCGATTCTTTATAAATCATTGTTATCTAACTCATTTATGATTTCTAACTATTTTTAGAAAATAGATGCCAAATTTTTTATATATAAGTTATAATCGATCATAAATGTAGACATAAAGGTTTTAAACACCAAAGTTTCATCATTTTGAAGCAACTCTTAAATCCTATATAAAATTAGCTCCAAAGTCCTATATAAAATTGTTGTTTGAGTCTTACTGCACTAGGGCTCCATATAAAATTTGTTCCGAAGTGCCTCAACTTTAAAATATTCACATTTAGCCAGCTCCAGAGTATGCATATAAATAGCTCTAAAGAAGTTTGCAGATTTATTTTTGGAACAACTTTGTAGAGCTACATATACATAGTATTTCCAAAAATATACTATTTTCAGAAGTAATGAGGATGTTTATAGTACTCCAAACTACTATGAATACCTCAAGAGGAAAACAATGGAATTAAAAACTATCAAATCATGTTTGATTTTAGACAATTAATGTAAAAGATAAAAATACCCAATTATAGCATCCACCCAATATTTTCTCCTAATATAATGGAGATGGATTTTATTTTGTTAATAATGTAAAAAAATAAATAAATATCAATTATACATGTATAATTAATTAATTGGAATATTAATATTAGTAAGTTGGTTGAGTATATCATAATATAAATATCACCTCCTCGTGCTATAACAAGAAGTTAATGTAGAACATAGTTTAGATTAAGAAAAGATATCAAGTTTTACTTCAAGCTTTTTCAAACACTTTGTTGATATATGAGAATCAAAACTTGAATCATATGAGTACTTCCATATTTTATTATTGATTATTATCATTCCTATTATAAAGGAGGAGCAAGGGTCCATTCAACATAAGTAAAAAGGTCAACTTTGTTAGTATTTATAGATTAGATTCATTCACATTCTATTTTTATTCTAAATAATAAATTTTATAATATTGTCTCAATATATACCTCAAATGTTTTTGGCGTGCAAAAATTTATAATGGTAATTACGCTCCATGTTTTCATTTGATGTTTTACTTTAAATTATTTGTTTTTATTACTTTTGTAAATTTGATTTGAACTTGGCACATAACATAGATTTGATCCAAGCCATTAGAATAAATTTGATTTTATGTCAACAATTTAGAATTTATTGGATTTAAATATAAATGATGTGATTTAGTTATTCTACATTAATGTTATTTTTAGTAGATAAAACTATCAATAAAAAAATCTTCTTTCTTTATTGCACATAGTCTTGGACACTATCTTTGATTGTTATTATTAAAATAAGTGAAGAGGTTCAACTACTCTCATCATTTTTAATACCATTTTTGGGATGTTAGTGTTATTAGGGAATGGTCATTTAAAATTTATTTTTTTGATAAAATTCCTAGTAAGTTTTCATTAGGAATTTTATTTCTATACTTTGCTAAAAATAAAAAATTTGTCTACGGTGACAATAGATTAACTTTTTTGTCCCAATTGGAGTAACTGAAACTTGATAGGATTTTTTTAATAAGACAACATTTTTTTTTAATAAGATTTTTAGTGAACTTTTATGATAAGTATTTTTTGTATAAGTTAAAACAATAAATTTAAATGTAGTAATAGGTAAGAGATCGTAAAAGAACATTTATTCATCAAAACCCCAAAACATAAGCAACATGGAGCACAAACCCATAAAATGGAAATGGGCATGAATAAACTTTAGGAAGATCATAACTATCATTACAAGAACGATTGGACTTATCCCTAAAGGCAACCACATGTATTCAAAAGAGGCAATTTGGAATTTAATAGATCATAGAATGCAACATTAAGACTGAATCTCAATTTAGACATATTGAAATGAGATGGGAAATGTAATTGAAGGAATTTTATGTCAAGTGGATATTTGCATATCTCATCAAATTTGTACATTTTACCCTGATTACCTGCTAGGAGTTCTACAGTTATAATTTTCACCTCCTACAAGACCTAAAAGGTAGGAGTGTCTTATTGGGTATTGAACGGCTGATTTATTTGGTTTGAATAAACAAGCAGAATTTAATTGGCATGTGTCTAAATGGGTACGCTATTAGTTATTCTAATAAGAATGTATACCCTTTGATTGGGATTATATTGTTGGTTGGGTACTTGTTGTGGGTTTGTATTTGGAGGTGGATTATGAATACATTGTGGATTAAGAGGTAATTATTTTTGGTATGGAACTTGTTGTTGAAAGATAGTAACCTAATAGAAATGAGAAGGAATATGTTGTGAATTAGGAAATGTTTGTGAATTGTTTACCACTTTCTATGGGGGTGGGTTAGTGTAATCACCTAAAAATGGTATTTGAGTGTTCAGAGTGTTACTTAAGAAAACATATTCCTAACTTAACCCTAGACCTATCATATATCCTATTATCACACTTTTACAACCTTTATGCAAACGAGAGACATTCCTAATAAACTTAAATATAGTCTCAAACCTTTATTTCCTGATCTTGGCTCTTCGTGTCCAATATCTTGCCAACTAGACATTACTTCCACATTAAGGACATTAGAGCCACCTGGTGCTAATTTACCCAAAATGGTGCTAATGTCCTTCACCCTATCTTTCTTGAATGGATATATTTTCAAAAGTAGAACCCTCCTATTATCATCTTAAGCATCTTTTATCTTCTATACAAGCTACACAATGCTCTAAATACATGACTTTTACACCTTTATTCATTGGATGGAAATTAGATGTAAAATACCTTTTCAAAATTGAAACAAGTTGAAAAGAATCAAGGTTATTAATCCCTATTATATCCTACTTTTGCATACTATCATTTACAACTGCCCTAAGATTAGATTTTCTAAAATTTCAATCTCAAGCAAACTCAAGGCATTTAAAAACACTATCATTCTAGTGTCATTTTCACTTGCACCAATACTTAGGGGGGAGGTAACTACATTTGAATTGATCCCTCCTCAAATTATTGGTATATAGGAAAATCTCTTCATAATGGGGTGATGAGGATGTTTATCTTATCCTACTAATGAACAAACTTTTTACCTCATACCTTAATTATGAAGATTAGGTTTTTCATCATAAATCAACTATTACAGGCAAAATATAGCATTTTAGACTTAATGCGCATAGGAATGGAACCCAAAAGCATAGTCATAAGTGCATCTAGAATTTTAGAGTGGTTATACATAGTGGACACTAGTTCCATTAATAAGACACTAAAGCTAAATGGTGCTATGGTCCAAGTGTGATGCCACTATCCAAGATGGGTTCTGACATAGGGATCTAGTTGAAAACATTCATATCTATTTGTATCTTAGTTTTTAGCACTCATATCTTTTGTATCAAGTGTTTTCTAGATAAGTCTTTGTTTGCACATATTTGTTATTATTTTTATAAAGTTAAAGATAGTAAAAATATGTAACAAATCAGTGGTTATTTTATGCATATTATTTCACTGATTTATACTACTCATCCCTTTAATCAAACATAGGATCTACCTTAACTAAAATCTAAAAAGTTAAAACATCTGGTGAACCCAACTTACTTCAAATATTGTATAAACCATAACCCTAGGGTTTACAATTATTTCACTCAAATTCTAGATCCATACGTTTTATAATTCTCTTTGATATAATCATGATCATAATGATGTAAGAAATTAATCATTTTTTGTTGCAATTTTTTAATAGTTTTATTTACGTTCTTGTTTCCTTAAATTTGAAATGAACTTAGAAAATACATAAACACATGTATAGATGATATTTTATATCAATTGAAATATATGTCACCTCTCATATCATGTTATCTTTCTCATATTTGGAATTCCATTAACAAGAAAACCTTTACACACAAAGAGGATTTAGCACATAAGCTAACAACTATGTTTGAAGTTTGAATGTCATATGTTATGCACATGACAAAATCTCCTTCTCCTCTTAATCTCCATGAGGGTGATAACTATTTTATCTCTAACCAGGTCCATGATATCACTCCTCCATGAGATGAAATAGACTACACAAATGTCACATATCCCCATGTTCACCCTATTCACACCTCTTCCCTACAGGGTGTGTGCCCAAATGTTTAATCAAAAATAACTAGGGTTTACACTTGTGAGACTCTATGTCATCAAATTATGAATATGAGCAAGATAATTATAGGATTACAAAATAAGAATCAACTATTACATGAAAATATTGCAACATAGGAAAATCAATTTACAAGATGAATGCCTCCAGGGCACAATAGTGTAAATCATGTATATACATCTTTACCTAGTCAATTTGTGGCAAACAATGTTACATATCAAAACATGAAATCACAAAGAATTAGATCTACAACTAGTGATTTAAAAATCATTAAAATTTAAAGTAAGAGTTCAATAAAGGTACTAATGGAAATGATTAAATCTAATTTGATCAACCTTCCCTTTCTACATCTAATGAAGATATCTAGATATTTGTATGCATACCATATAATACATGGGCACCACATAGATTCATGTTTAGCATTGAAAATTAAAATACAATAGATAATAGATACAAATGACTCACACAATGACACATCATCCACACAACATACAATAACACATCCACAAATTCAAAAAGGGTCAGTTTTTAAAAATAGTACAAAAATGGTTAGCTAAGCATAGCTAGAATAATAAATGGTTTTGAAAGAACAATCAAAGTAAGAAATAATACAACAAACTTAGGTCAAAAAATGAAATCCACCTCTCCAAAATGAGGATAAACATTAAAAATGGTATGATTTTAGTAAAAAATATCTACAATAGTTTGAATATCACAATCAAGGTTTGGACAAGCAAGCCCAAGGTATCATTATTCTTGTTCTAGAAGTTGATGATGTTGGTCAACAAGGTTTAGGATTTATTTATAATCTTAGGGAAAATCTTTCATATATATAGATTATGAAGGCAATATATCCAAATACATAAGAAATGTTATAAAAAAATTAAGAACTTAAGCTACACAAAATAAAAGGCATGCTCAACCAATAAGGATTCTCAAACAAGGTTCTCTAGCCAAAGAACCTCCACAACACCATACGTCTATAATAAGCATAATTTCAAATGGAAAAATCACATTCAGTATTCTAAAGAACAATTCAAATTGGTCAACTCTATAATATGATACAATTTCCTCTAGCATTTCAGGTTATTATGAGTCCTATGATGAACAATACTTAGATTCCTACTACAAAAAAATTTAACTATAGCATAACATTCATATTACCATTTATATCTTTGACACAGGTCATATTGATAGTGAGTCCCCCATAAGACTCAACATTCAGTATGGTTCTTACCCTCCTGTACATACTTTCTTTTCACTTGCTCTTTGTACATAGTTCATTTTCATATTTTTTGTACATAGATTATATAAAGAAAATTAAAAAAACAAAATAACATGTCAAAAACACAAAAACATTCAAATAATTACTAAACACAAAATTTACAGATTGTATGCATTTTTAGGTTGACATTTCTTATATTTGTCAGACACTACATATGCTATCTATCTTAGTGTAATCAAATTTATCATGCATACATGCTTCACTTGTTCTTGTCAAGTGATTGAAGATTTATTAGAAGACTCAAGTCCACTACACTAATCTAGACTTGCTATCATCTACCCACTAGGGTAATTTACAACAATCCACAATTATTCATTTGACACATTCATCCACTTGGGGGCATTCCATACACACTTTCTATTACCAAGTTATATCCATCCATTCTCTATATTCTAACTTTAGAATTTTTTAATCTTTATATTGATCATTTACACTCATAATTAGATTTTGTTTTCCATCTACCACTACTTTATACTCATCATATATACATCCTAGCTCTTCATAAATTTGTACTACATTCATGCATGCTTTCATTTCTAGCTTTCATAGTTTAAACTTGATTGTATTTCTATGCTTCTTCTATTCAAGGGTATTTGAATATGTTATTGATCTTTGGATCTAAACCACTTCTATTCATGTATGCCTTGGACATTTGACAAAATTGGATTGAGTTATTGACAAGTCATGATCCATCAACTAGGGGTGGGTAATGATGTAGTCAAAATTGGATTGAGTTATTGAGCCACAAACACATGAGGATTGAGTAATCTATTAACTCAGTACAGTATATTCAATTATTTTTTCACTATATACATGCACACACGTAGGTTATCACTAGGTTCATGTATCGGTTCAAATACCCAACTAGTTGTTTTTGTTAATTTCCTCGTTCCCATTTCTTTAATCAATTTTACTCACTTACTTCTTTATTCAACATAGTATTTTAATTTTCATATGTCTTAAGTAAGCACTAATTTATGGATGTTTCATTTGCGTGTTATGCTTTGGATCATTCTTCACATATGTAGACACAACTTCACATACTCTGACTTAGCTTCTTAAGCTTCACTTCCTAGGTAAGTCCAAGTACATTTATTTTTACTTTATACTAGTCATTTCACATTTTTACATTTATAGAATAGATGGGGGGGGGGGGGGGGGGGGGGGTAAGTAATCAATTAGAAGTGGTATTTGAGTGATAAGAGTGCTACTTGAGATAACTAATTATTAAGTTAGCCCTAGACCAATCATCGAGCATATTCTCATAATTTTCCAGCCTTTGTGTGAACCACAAGATCCTTAGTCAGATTAAATATAATCTCAGACCCTCATTTATTGGTCCTATCTCTTCATGCCCAACAACTTTCTAGGTGGAAATTAGTACCACAATAAGGATACTAGAGCCATGTGACACTAGTGTCCCTAAAACGGTGTTAATATACTTTACCCTATCTTTATCAAACATATATATTTTGAAAATTAAAACCCTCCTAAGGTTAGCCTAAGCATGCTTTATTTTCCACATAAACTAAAGAACACCATAAATACATGACTTTTAGAACTGTATTCAATGGATGGAAATTATATTCAAAATACCTATTTAAACCTGAAACATGTTGAGTAAAATCAATGTTATTAATCCTTATTCTATCCTACTTATGCATCTACCACATAAAGTTGCCTTAAGCTCAGAATTTATAGATTTCCAATATCAAGCACACCAAAGGAATTTGAGACCACTATCATTCAAGCATCACTTGTACTTTTAATAGCAATTAGGTGGGGAGAACTACATCAGGATTGATCTCTCCTCAGAGTATTGGTATGTAGGCAACTCTTTTCATAGAGGGGTGTTGGAGATCTCTATACTATCCTACTAATGATTACACTTTTTATCTCATGCCTTAATTGCAATGACAAATAGGGTTTGCATGATAAATCAATTGTTATAGGTATAATACATAATTTTAAACTTCATGCAGGCAGGAACATAACCCAAAAACATAGTTGCTAGTGCACCTAGCATTTTAGAGTAGTCCTATATAAAGGACACTAACCCCATTTTCAAGACACCAGAGCCACATGGTGATATTTTCCAAATGAGGTGCTACTATCTAAGAGAAGTTATAACAAAGATATTTAGCTAAAAAAAACTCAAACTTGTTCATATCTCAATTTTTAGCTAAATTATATAACAAAGACACCATCTACATCAAATACCAAGTTTAAAATTGAACCAAACTACAAGGTAGAAACTCATGATCTTAAAAAAAAGGAAATCACCATGGTTAATGCAATTTTATTATAGCCTAATCAGATTATTTTATTTAATACACTAAGGAGAATTTTTTTTCATTTACCTAAGTCTCCAACTTCATTACTCATGTGGTTAGTGGAGTTCCAATTGATATCTCTCCCTGATCCTATATAGGTTGA